>JARK01001566.1:29127-90017 GCA_000688135.1 Ancylostoma ceylanicum
GGGGGGGGGGGTACCGCGTGCTGAGGTCTACTTCTTCTACGTCGTCGCCCGAGCCCCGTCGTCCTACAACTGCTCCTCTGCGGCTACTGCAGGCCGTGGATATTCCTTGTCTGTATTTGTTTCCAGTTACGTCCGTAATCGTGAGTGTTCCAGTGAAGTTCATTTCAAATAAAGTTTTTGTAATTACACGTGTGGTCATTGTTTTCAAGCGTTAATCGCTTAATTTTTTTTTTCATTTTTATCCTTGTGCTTGTTTGTGGGAACCACTGTGGGGACTGGGGGGTTCTCGTTGACTAGGTGGGAACCGGGAGAGTAGCCAAAGAGGGGGTTAACTTTTGCAACTGAGCATTTTAGTAACTAGGAAGAAAATTACCTCCACGTAGTCATATTGACACCTCTCTTCGCCTTCTAATGTAAACGAGTTGAATTGTATCCGTACACCTCGATGGGGTGACCTGGCCGATATTCTCCACCAGCAATCCTAAAAGTAAGCCGATATGCGCTGTATACCTTGGCTAATAAGCATCCTTTCCCACTCACCTGACTTTTGCCATATTTGCTGTCACTAAACGTTGCATGGGAGTAAATATGGCCAGGAGATGATTCGGCTGTCAGCCGACCACCACAGACTAAAAATTAAAAAAAAAGTATGATGACCAAAAAGGCACAAAAAGCATGTAATGAAGAGGTAGGTACATACCTGAAGAGTAATGCGCCTCAAAACCTTGACGCGATACAGATGCGTCAGATGTAAACGTAAGGAAGAGCTGATTCGTAGAGGACATAAACATGGGTGGCGCTGTTACACCACAGAAAATGCCTAAAGTTAAAATTCCATCGGAATGGAACGCAACATGCCCATTGATGGTGGTTACAGAATGAGGCGTTCACCCACCTACCAACGGTGCGTTTGTGTCCCCACCATCGTAGATGGACGCTGAATCGTATTTGCACTGCGAATGTTCTTCTATTTGAAAGGACGAGAAGGTCTAAACACACAGTCGGTTCGAAGAAAAGTATGGTACTTTGATAAGAAAACGAATTAGAAGAACTTACAAGCATAAGACGGTGCCCAGGGGTCGTTACAAAATGCCAGGTGCAGTTCTGACCTTTGGGGTAGTCGCTGGGGTAATTCGGAGTGGTAATTTCACCTGAAAGAAAATGAAGGAATTCAGAAAGCAGGTAGAATTAGTTTCAACATAAATGTACATACCACTTGGCGAATTTAGTTCGAAGAAACATCCTCCCTCCTTACAATTGTGCCCATCCGCAGCAAGAACATATCCAGGTTGACAAAGACATACATAGGATCCTAGAGAAAACCGCTGGCTTCATGAAATCTTACCCAAAAACTTAGCAGATACATATGGTAGAATTGAAAAGCCTGCTTACCTAGTCTGTTCTGGCAAATGTGCTCACACCCGGCGTTATCAGCCTGACATTCATTTAGGTCAGCAATAAAGTGAGCGTAGAAACCAGTTCTCTCCACAGACGAATCGGACACGAACTCGACCCGGACCCGATTCGTTGTCGATGTGAACAGCAGAGGTTCGGCTGGAAAACACATGGATAACTGCACATAAACAGGGATAGAGAAAGACAAACATTCTCCAGCATATGTTTCAATAAAGATAATCTCAATACAGCTCAAAAAATTATGTTTGGAAAAGATTTCTGCTCAATCAGATATTATGACGAGACTACAAAGCGGAAAAGAGCGCAAGTAAACCCTCACCATAGTCTCCACAAAGCTTTTCGCTTTCACCTATCTTCACATAGTCATAGGCACACTCCGTTTTCATCCCCTAAAAAGTAACAGTCAGCATGTATTCAACACAGAGCAGCAAAATTGCATTACCTCTACATTGAATGTGGTGAAATTGAGGAAAATCTGATATCCCTCATTGGCTTCAATTTCCCAGACGCAATTCTTTGATGAGGGATACTGATGGGGAAAGTTTGGCGAGGCAAACGACCCCGAGGTTGCGCGAATATATCCACCGCACGTGCCTGGAAACGAACTAAAATCATGGAAAACATTTTTCTTTACAATTCGAAGTCCTATCAAAGAGAGTGCTAACGCCAAAAGAGTGAAACTGATAAAAAAGGCTAGCAATGAACCGAAAACCCACTCTCGCATGTCCTTCCGTCTGGACGAAGGCTGTATCCGACGCGACAGTCGCATCTGAAACTGCCAACGGTGTTCACACAACGCTGTTCACACTGATGTTTTCCTGCAGCACACTCGTCCAGTTCACGAACAAATGCTATTTCGAATCCTGATTTCTGCACAGAGTTATCGGAGAACAACCTGGAATGGAACCGCTTCACCATTCAGGGACAAACCAAACCACGCCACTCGAAAACGTTGACGTTACTGAGGTTAGACGTCTCCTTACCTAATTACCATTTCATTACTGGCTTTTGTTACTATTTGCCTTTTCGTGATTGATCCACATAGTGTGGCCAATGGTGCTCCGCTTTCAGTACTCTCCCACAAGACAACACGGTCATATATACAGTCCTTGTGTTGTTCGAGCTAAATTTATCAAATGTAGGTAGAATAGCCCGAAAATTGTTTTTTTTTTCAAAGCTTTTACAATTGTACTCAAGCCTAGCCCTCTTAAACGTAGCCTACATGGAAAAAGACTATCTCCACGGCAACTTGATAGCCCTCAGAAACATGAACTGTCCATAAGCAATCGGCATTCGGTGGATACGGTTCCGGATATCTCGGGCTCTGAAACACAAGAGCACTTTAAAGATAGCACATACAAGAAAACGTTGATCTACTACTATTCAGTCAGATGTCTCACCTGAATGACTCCACTATCGGCATAGATAGGACCTCCACATACAGAGTAGTATTTACCTATGGACATCTGAGGCAATGAATTTGAAAGAAGTTCGACATACAGGCGGCTGCCAGATGATACTACTGTTCGATAGCCAATTTCGTCGCCACAAATTTTATCTAAACACGTGAGGTGGGACTCGCAACACGCCTTTGACTTTGCCTAATTAATTGAGCTGTCAGCAGCATGAATTAGCATTGTGCACAAGAAAAGACAAACCTAATACCGGTGCTTTTGCAGAATACCCATCCCGAACAATAATTGCGTTGTCCTGTTCAACAATGCAAGCGCTGTTAGGAGAATTTAGAAAGGCACCTGGAAGAAAAACAGCTCAGATAAGAAACGATGTCGAAAAAACGGAAAAAAAATTAACTGCGAATGAGGAGTAACCTGTCAAGTTGAGGAATATTGTCTGCCCTTCAGCAGCTATAATGCGCCATACACATTTACCAGCAGCCGACGGTATAAGGTCAGCAGATTCATCCAGCAATGTGTCACCGCAAGCTGAAGAATCAAATCCTTGGAAAAATGAGTTCTACCCAGGATTTCACAGCTTTCAGCGGGAGTGCTCAGAATATTCAAGACCTTTCGATCCAAAATGGATAGAAAATGGGTAAGACAACCGACGAAATTATCGATGTGAAAGGAACAGATCATGAAGGTGGTCTTGGAGCTTTTGGAGTTTGTAGAGAGTTTTGAAGCTCGTTGACATGCTTGTTTCCGAATTGCTAATACTTTCTCATTGTTAGCGCAATGAGCTACAATGATTTTCTGACAAATGACCTCAATCGAACTTGCTCATGATGCTGAGGACAATCTGATCTACTAAAAAATTACCTGCGCATTTGTAAAGCTTCTTTGCTTGACGGATATCACCTTCGCTCAGTTGCACACGCTGGCCGATTTCTGATCGAAAACCTAAAATGACCACTCAAAAGCTTAGCAGTCAGTATGCTGCTACAACATGACGGCACCAACCCTCTGAAGCACAAAATCTCAATTAAAGAATTGAGGAAATCTTACCTAAGCTCGGTTTGGGTAGAATCGTATCATGGAACGTCCCTCTGGAGAAAGTATCACGTGCATAGTGCATGATCGAATTGAAATCGTATGGTTCGCCTAGCGAGTCCACCTCTTCTGGCTTCGACTTCTCGAAGTTGTAGTCCTGTCCTGGTTGTTAAGTACTAGGTATGCGTCAAAATTTTTCAATTCCTCCAAAATAGGTGAATAGCAACCGCTCAGTAGTGTTGACAATCAAATTTAGGAAAAAATACCGGGCTGGATGCTTTTGTAGAAGATATCCACATATTGATCTCGATCAGGTCGAGTGTGTTCGTGCCAGAAACCAACAACATGGCCCAATTCATGAACAACGATACCAAATTTGTCGCAATTCTTTCCTATAGATATAGCCTGCGGACCGTCTCCTCGACGTCCAACGTAAGAGCAGCATCTGAAGCGAACCAGTGATCGAAGAACCCCTACAGCTACAAAGAAAAACTGAGCATGAAGCGGTAATCTTCAAACTGATTAAGGACTAGTAGCAGAACTAGATCAAACGTACCCACATTTGTCGATAGTGAACATTATGTAGTGTTTGTGGTGATCCAGTTTAGGTACGAACGACACACAGGTATAATTTTCCCAGTGCCGCATCGCCCTCTGGAACAAGTTCTTATGCTCGCCTGCAACAAGGAACACTCATAGCCAGTGTTCAACAAGGGTTGTGAGTACTATCTGACTGTGAATCCATTTACAGTGGCGATCAATCATCACTCATCACAGAATAGTGATCGCATGCTTTGCCGCGCCGCACTACCTATGGCCGGTGCGACGCGGCAGAGCAGGCGAGGGGAGCGTATTCTGTGACGCAAGGATCATTGCCCGCGGTATAAATAGAACATTTGCTGTGAGAAGCAGTAGTTACATTATTTGTTGGCCAAGCTGACAGTTTCCTTACGTTTCATTGGGCTGACTAGTTCTTTTTTTTTCGATTTTCTAAGTCTCGTGCTTCTCTCGCAACTAACGAAATCCAAAGGGTGTTTCAATCACAACGAGAGTCCAAGAATCGCAGTTAACATATCATATCCAGTTTGTTTAAAAGTTCGCCCCTAGCATGCCCCCGCCAGGGCCGCAACTACTGATGCTACGCTCACATTGTTTTAAAGCTTATCTAAAAATAATAATAAAGCAGACTTTGAAAGGAAATGAGGAGAATTCACCTGAGAAATTCGCTGCTATCACGTAGGGTATTACTCCATCTGGCCAAATACGCTCCTTACGTGCCGTTGCAGCTCGTCTAATCTTCTGAGCAGGTGAATGCGATGAATAGATGTAGCGCCGAAATCTGACGACTCCATTTGGAGACTCTTGTATGGGCTTAGAATCAGATCTATTGGGGAGGGAATAGCGGATAGACGAGCAGAAAGGAAGCAGGGAACAGGCAAAAAGCCAGATGAATAGCATTTTGTCGAGGCTACAGCATTGGTGCAATAACAGCTATCTGCTACGTGACGAAATAAAGTAGTGCCTAGAAAGGGGTTTTTCCACTAGGATGCACTGCTGATTTGCTGATGTTCTCTGAGTGACGTGAGTGATGAGGCAGTATCTGTGGTCGAAAAACGCTAGCTGCATTCGATCGCGACGAGCACATCTGTTTCTCGGCCATTACCGCCTGTCCGGCCGCAGAACAGATGATCGTTGCGTCATTTGCATAGCTATCGATTCGTTGGGGATAGGTGACACAGATGTCGTAGGTTCTGAGAGTGCTGTTTCGTCTCATTCGAATTTCCGAACGTGACTGGGGAGAATAGTGTCTATCTGGGAAAATCCAATATCCCAAAGAATAGGTTTTCAGCACCCGCAATAATATTGCATGCTGTGTTCTCGAATATCCTTTGAATTAGTAAAAAATGCCGTCCGTACCTGGAAGCGGAGTATAAATTTTCTGTGTTTCTCAAATTCTCTGCTCCTCGATTTATCCTGACGTGCAGGAAACACCAATGATAGAGTCCCACGCGAACGCACTGCACACCTGTTCGGATAGGTTGGAACAGGAAGCGGAAGGATCAAAAGAGAATGAGGGAGGCAGAACAATGAGAGTGCACTTGTATGTGATGCAGCGCGTGCTGCGGGCCTAGACCACTGGAATCCCTTCCAACTACATACAGTGAACTCCAGACGGTCATAGACAAGGGCCGGGACCGCGGCGCGAGCACTCTGGCTGTCTGCTACACAGCGGCAGCGGGCCTGTTGGACAGAGACACGGAAGAAACCCGCGCGGCGGTAACGGCCCTTGTCTACGACTGTTCGGAGTTCACTGTATTTTCTTGCGAGGAATAAAAAATCACTTTCTTTCTGAAGGAAATAAATATCAAGCATGCAGGGAAATGGAAGGAGATATGTGAAAGGAATTTACCAGAACTTTGATCGGGAACCACTGCGTGAAGATCACATTGACGTTGAAGTTTGTTGTCACTGCTCCTCACTTGCCAATGACATCTTATCTCTGTAAGAGCTACGTTTACGACAACTCCTGTCAGAACAACATCACGGGGCTGATAACACAGAGTTACCACTCACGGGAAATTGATCTTACAAAAATTGCGACTCTTCTCGAGAAGAACGGAACCGTCGGGGAACCGTATCCGCGCCTCCCAATTGAAAACGCTTACATATGTGCTAGTTCCCTCCGAGCTCCAGAATCTTATTGAAGTCGAATTTGAAGTCAACATAAGCCACTTCACAGAAGGAAGGAGAAAAATGACCCTAAAACAGGAGCAAATCACATCCCAGAGCTAAGAAGTCCACAGATTTAAACTCACAATGGAACTCAATCCATTGCTAGCCGACCACAGGCACTACAACTCTGCTAATCCAGAACCCATATATGGAAAACGCGCCAGCAGCTGGGTTTAAGCTAAAGGTTGGGTGCTTCTTCAAGAAGAGGGTTCCCGCAACGATAAATGGTTGTTGCAGCAGCGCGCCGTCGCTCCGCCCCATAAATTCAAAACATTTTTTAAAACTCGATTTGGCGTGTTATCTGGTGCAGTTTTTGAAATTTGTGTGAATTGAGCGTGAAAACTCTGGAAATGCTTAAAAACTTGTCTATAGTGGGGTTTATGGCATGATTCTTGCATTTAGTTTAGTTGAGTGCCTCTTGAATAGATGGAGGGCCAAGGAAGGAAGAATTCCCGGATTTCGATTGTTTGAGAGTGAAATTTTCTGCATAAAGCAATGTAATCTAGTCCATGGCTCATATTTTGACTGATGCCCGTTCTCTAAAGGCTAAACCGGTTGCTCTACAGAGGAGTTTTCCGAAAATTGGGCGGTGCATCCGTTCGACACCTTCGTGGCGGCCCCACTTGGCAAATTTCGCAGTCAGCGGCGCGTCCATATCGTGCTGCCGTTGACGTGAGTGGGCGTATTGTGGACATCACGAGATAATCTTCTTCAGTTTCCTTTCAAAGAATCCAGTCAGAATCCTCAAACATGGCAGATGACGCAGGATTCGACGTCGACGACATGTTGGAGAACGCCTTGGAGTCGAAATCAACAGAGGTATGAGAGCAGCTGCATGGCTAGTGGTTATTTGTTTTACTTTGATGTGTTTTTTTTTTCGAATAGATGAAGTACATGGACGGAAATAGGTGTAACACTTTCTTTTTCTACCGAAGATTGACCAAGGATTGTTTTTGAAGCGTTTTATATCCCATGAAGAAAAGCCAATACACGCATCAGATGCGCATTTATGTCACGTTTACATTTCAATATTTTGTCAGTATAAAAAGAAGCCCACTCTACTGGAGGAGGTGGGCAGGAAAGTCGTAGTTTTTGGTAACTTCTAACTGTCGAGAAGTCTCCAATAAGTTGTTGTGAATACATCGAACGAAGTGAAAAAGCTACCCTCATTTTAAACAGTTTCCCGTGGTAATAGTGAGATTCAGCCCTAATGATTCGTATTTAGAAGTTGTGCATTTTAGATACACTGACGAATCTAGTTTTGAGATAATTGAGGCTCTTCCCTCGTAGACTTCTTTATCGTTTGAACGATGAGCTACTTGCAAAAATGTGCTTTCAGTAGTGAAGTGCTCTTGGTGTGCGTAGTTGTCTTTTTCCCAATGTTAATTTTTGGCTCATGTCTGTAAATTAGGGCGAAATTTGAGTGGATGATAGTGACCGAACTACGCACGTCGCTTATCCTAATTCTCGTCAATAGGGATCCGTGTGAATGTTTTCTAATATTGATCGATCACAGTCCATTAGTGAACACTAGACAAAAGTGCAACAGTTCTATGCGAGTGAATTTAATGCAGCGTACGCCGATATTAACAACATTCTATTTTCAGAATGTGAGTGCACCTAAGGAGACGCCTCCTGTTGAAAAGGATAAGGAAAACGGTTCATCGAAAAAGAAGAAGGACAAAACTCGTAGCGGAAGTCGCTCACGGTAAGGAGAAGAATACGTCGCTTGAGGATTTCAGGGATTAAAATTTGAAATGTGGTTAAAGGGGGATGGGGATGGGCTAGGCTTCTTCTAGCTGATTGTAATTCTTCTCACTATTTTCGATCCCAAGGGTTCCGGGGTAATCAGAGGAATCTCTAGGAATCGTTCAAAATAGCAACTGAGGTATATTGGGTGTATCAGGTGGATAGGTTTTTTAAAATGGTTTCATAGCTAAGCGATGTCACCAGGGGTTAGACTACTAATAACAAATGGGCACTGTTCGTAAGCAGTTTGGGCGGAAAGTATACTTTGAGGTTCTGTGGGTAGAATTAACTGATTGTGAATTGTGCCCAGTGAGAATGTTATCAGTGGGTTTCTAAATTGCAGGGTCACGGTTGTTAGATATGCAGAAATTCTCATAAGAAATTTTTTGGGATTTCCACTCATTAGACTACTAACTTTCGATCTCACATGCAAATATTCAGTAAAGTTTAGATTTAATGAAAATCGTGTAGAGCCTGTTGGGTGAAAGTAACTGATGAATAAGTGGGAGAAGCCCTAGTGCAGCGTTAAAACCGAGGGTTATGGGTGGTTTGGTTCAGTGACATTTTACTAAGTCTTGCCCGTCGTTGTAGACGATATTGCGATTGAGACGCGCTTGGATTTGTGCTCGGCCTACGTGCGTTAACGAAACTCGATCCCTCTCGCTTTCTCCAATGGAAAAGGTATGCGTCGTGACCATGCAATGCGGCCATATGAAACGAGCTGACCGTTCGCAATAAAGAGTAATCGGTTCATCAGTTGTTTACTGAGAGCTCACGTAATGGGGGAAAATCACTGGTTAGTTCTCTCAACAGATGTGTAGTGAATTTGACATAGCTGTTTTAATGTTTCCTATTAATGGGGTTTAATTCCCAAATAAGCGTTGCTGGTTGGAATGGAGAAAAAGCCCGTATCTGAAACGCTATATTGACGAGGTCCACTTTCACACCCTTGCAATTTGGAGAAAAGCAAAGATACACATACCCATTCTTCAACTGTACTCATTCCGTAGCATGTTTTCAAATGTATGTTAGTTTTCACGCGCTTTTCACTGTTCCCGTTTTTTGTAGTCGCTGGAAAGCAGTGGCGTCTGTTGCAATAACGGCTAGGTCCTGGTTTTTGTCGAAAGTAGCAAGCTGGTTTATCCATCCTTAAATTCCAGGGTTTTGTAGACAAGAAGGTGAATAACTAATGAGCTGTATTGTGAATCAGAAGCAAAAATTGGTAGCGAACGGTCGGCTCGGGCCATTGTTGCAGGCTCGTGGCGCGGAGCACATGCCGTCATGGAAAACCCCAAGGAACGACGATCTTTGTGGACAGATTCAGAATGATCTTTATGGACAGATTCAGAATATCTTCAGGAGATGCTACCGCACGTTTCTGATAACGTAGCATTTGTATTCTAGGTCGCGCAGCCGTGATCGTAAGAAGCGTAAGCGCAGTTCTAGTCGCGACAGAAAACGCAGTTCAAGCCGTGATCGTCGTCGTCGTCGCAGCAGGTCGAGGTCTCGTGATCGCAAGCGCAGTCGCAGTAGGGACAGAAGGAGGAGCAGGTCAAGAGAACGCAGACGATCAAGGTATATGCCTTCCATTCAGATGATATCTTTTTTGTTTGGAGCTCTGCATATAGTGGTCGATTATGATTGATTTTCATCTGTTTGAAAACACTTTTTTGCAAAGATAAGGCTTATTGCCAGAAACGTTTCATTGGACATTCCAGCTACTTTTCCTAAGTGCAGTTTCATCCACATTGGGCCTCTTTTCATTGTACAGGTTCACTTTTATGCTTTGCATAGGCTGGTATCAGTCAACCGAATAACGAACGGTGAAGTTATAATATCAGAGTGTCAACTTGACCATTTCATCATATTCATTTGAGCTCTTGCAGATCTCGTTCGCGCGACCGTCGTCGCTCTTCTCGTGATCGTCGTCGTCGGTCACGATCTCGTCCACGCGTCATAGATCATCGTGATAGGCGTTCTCCAATTAGAAGGTCACCACCGACAAGAAGTGGGAATTTTAAGCAACTACCTTGACAGCCTTTTCCTGTGTCCGTGTGTCCAGGACATCCGAAAGGGCGTTTCATGATCTTATTTTCACAGATCGTCTCCCAGGACCGGAACGTCGCGATGTCATGCCGTTCACAGCTCGGTCATCGCCTCCACGCGGTGCGAAGTTGGATATGAGTGCTGAGGAGAGAGACCAGAGAACGCTATTTATTTTGCAGGTAAGTCGCTGTTATGGCTTCAGTAGGTTGCGCGCAGTGGTGGTGTACTAATAGGCTTGTATCTTCTTTTTCAGTGTTCGATGAGAGCTTCCGGGTTAGTATTTATTCCAGTAAGCTTTCGGCGCTTAGCGCCTTCCTCAGACCGAGAATGATGGAAAGAGGAGCAGATGTAAAGAGAATGATGAAAGAGCAAACATCTGCTCCTCTTTCCATCATTCTCGGTCTGAGGAAGGCGCTAAGCGCCGAAAGCTTACTGGAATAAATACTAACCCGGAAGCTCTCATCGAACACTGAAAAAGAAGATACGACCATATGAGGCTTCACGACAGCACAATATTAAAATAATAGGCTTGTGTTTTTGTGTTCGAGCCTCTCCTCCTATTTGCATTTCTACCTACGCTATAGCTTACACTCCATGATTGCCTTGCAGATTGCTCGCCAGACTCGTCCACGTGACTTGGAAGAATTCTTCAGTGCTGTCGGTAGTGTGCGTGACGTGCGAATCATTACTGATTCACGAACAGGACGATCAAAAGGAATCGCTTATGTCGAATTCTGGGAGGAAGAAAGCGTACCACTTGGGTTGGCTCTTAGTGGTCAGAAACTCTTAGGTAAGAATAAAGCAGCTGTCTGCATCGATTGTGAGCTACTATTCAGATGCATTTAGGAGCGCCCCTTGTAATTCAACGCACATGTGCTGAGCGGAACCGAGCCGCTAACGCCACAATTGGCACCACTCTTGGATTCGGTCCAGCTCCTTCAAAAGTTGGTTTCTTTCTATTCAAATGAATTTTAGCCGTTGATCGTATTATATGTTTTAGGGCCCCTGTAAGCTCCACGTGTCACACTTACATCCCAACATCACTGAAAGTATGCTAGATGGCATATTCGATGCATTCGGTCGAGTGGAGAAAATAGAAGTCGTTAAAGACCCAGCTGGAAATAGTATGGGCTACGGTTTCGTAACGGTGAGTTCAGCCTTTATTCTCTTCTTTATTGTCGAATATATATTACGTTAAGGCCGCTTTTATTACAGAAAGTACACACAAACATAGTTTGGTACAATTATTTTCTTTTTGCTCATATCTGATTTTGCATCTGGAGCCTTAGCTCCTAGAGGCTCTCCTATTGTTTTGTTTCCACGCCCATTGTTTCGAATTATTTGTTTTTTAGTTCAAATTGACAGAGGATGCAACAAAAGCTATGGAACAGTTGAACGGATTTGAGATTGCTGGTAAACCTATTAAGGTTTCAGTTGTTGATGAGGTTTGTTTAGCTTCATTTGGTGTTTTTAATGGTACCTAATTGTTACCTTCATTATTTTTTTTTTTGTTGTGCTGTATTCGTTCTATTTACGTTGGATGCTCCGGTTGCAGGATGAGGAATCAATACGCCAACGAAGTCTGGATGATGTAGCAGATGAGAAACAAGGTCTTGCTCTTGGTCAGGGCGGACGTATACAACTCATGGCCAAGCTAGCACAAGGTTCGTTTTTGGTCATGTCATCTCTTACGACGGATTTGTCTCGTTTTTAAATCAAGAAGCTTTACCTATCTCTATACCTACATATTCTAGGTACCGGAATCGAATTGCCTCCGTCTGCCCAGCAAGCCCTACAACAGCAGGCTGCAGATCCCACCATTCCTGCGATCGCTACACAATGCTTTATGCTTTCAAACATGTTTGACCCGAAGACTGAAACTCGCCCTACATGGGCAGTCGAAGTGCGCGACGTGAGTTTGCAGATTTATTTGTTCTTGGAAGCGAAATTTGTTAATTCGTGTTGATTACAGGATGTTATAGAAGAATGTTACAAGAATGGTGGTGCCCTGCACGTTTATGTAGATACAGCAAGTCCACAAGGGAATGTCTACGTTAAGTGTCCTTCAGTAGCCAGCGCTCATAAGAGTGTCTCAGCTCTTCATGGGAGATGGTTTAGTGGAAAGGTGAAGTTCCGTTTCGTTTAATTTTGCCGTACTGCTTGTTCATCATGCACCTTTCCGATATTCTTTTATTTGAAGTCGTGAAGTAATTTTAAATTTTAATGTCCTTTTCAGGTGATCACTGCAAATTATGTACCGGTTACGTCGTATCACGAGCTTTTCCCAGATGCTTTGGTTGCCAGGAATGTGCTTGTTCCTAAACCCAGCGATCAGCAAGCTTCTGCACCGGGTGCAGCTGTATCGAATTTCGCCGTTCCTCCTCCTCCAGCCATGACGGGATATGGAGCCCCTATACAGCCTGGCTATTATTAGAGGTTGTAATTATATTTTGTAAAGAAGATGTGTATTCGTTCTGTGAAGTAGGCAGGCCACTGTGCCAGTAACTGTTTATTTGTTTCTGATTTTGGCATGTTTTGCGGTGTTATTTTATTGTTGTTTCACACAAGGGTGTAAAAAAGAACTTCCTTCAGATTGTTTCTTCCTTATTTTGTTGTTGATGTCGTCACTGGTCTCTTCCTCGAATAAAGTTCGATGATTGTGCAAACAGTTGGTTCAGTGAGGGCATTACGAGATGATGTGGAAGGAAGGATAGAGTGGCAGTGTTAGTACTAGTTATTTGAAAGAGTGTCAGGCCCAGTAGGGTCAGATATAGGGGTGAAATGGAGCTCACTTGGAATTGTACCGATGGAGACGCAGAGTTGATGGGAAAGAGGATATTCCAGAGATAGCAGGCAGTCACCTACACCCTGAAATTTCCCAGTGTGGGTACAACGGTGGTGCGTTCCACTGATTGGGAGCTCACACAACCACTAGATATATCTTCCTGGGAATGTACACTGTTCCTGAGGTTTTACCATATTTTTAGTAAGAATTCTGAATTGACATTCGTGTGTAAACCGTCAGGGACTGCATAGAGACTTCATTCGTGGCATATGATTTTAGTGGAAGAAATAGTGTCGATCACTTCAGAACCTCTTGGGTGCGCAGCAGACGCATTGAACTGCCTTGTTTTTGCTGTTCTGAAAGGATGCAAGTATTGAATTTCTGGAGCAGATCACGGAATTGGAAGAAAACGTACGTCTGGGTGGTCGTCGTGACGGCGGAAGTCCATGTCGGGGTCGAATACGAACAGGGCGCCAACGATGTCGTTCTGGAACAGAGCAGTGGAGTCCGTGTAAGTGGAATTCCCTTGTGATTTTGGTTGTTTTAAAGCTTGCACTGCTTAGGTTCAGTGCACATTTACAACTTTTTACATAGTACGACTACTGGGTTATATCCGCCCAGATATCGAGTAAGTTGGACCACAAGTTAAATTTCCAGCTGACAATGAGGTCGACAGTAAGCACTGACCATATTCGTGTTACCATTCGTCCTGCTAGCCACTTTACAGCACGTGTTGCATGCCTCCCACGAGAAAACCGCAGTGTATCGACACGACTGTCTTTCGAACTTACGAACTCTGTGTCCATAGTGATGATGATGGTGATGGCGGTCGTGGTCTGCAGATAGGACAAGCATCATCTGATCAGACAGACGTCTAGGGCCTTAACGCTGACCTTTGTGGTGTCTTCTGGCTCCAACGAGAGGGAAAGAGGCATGCACGGAGCAGTAGGCCACTGCAAAATCTCATTATTTACGCGCAACAGTCATTAATATTCCTCATATTTAATCTTTTATGTAGATTCGTAATTCCGACCACTTGTTGTGGTCCTAAGACCTATGCTTTGCTATTCCAAACGGTTTTTATGAATGAAGAAAAGATACTACTGAATGACTGGACATACCATCGTACGTGGGCAACGCGAATGGGGGCATCATCAGTTGTGGTTGGTAGAATGGCTGCTGGTATGATGGCTGCTGATACGTCGGCTGATCGTACCTGCAGACTACTTTCTTTTGAAGCTTGGACTGCATCCCTGTCGCTCAGTTATCAGAGTTTCTTCGCGGAAAGGCTAAATAACCACTCTAGGGTTTAGAACTGCAGATTACCCATATGCGGAGTCGGACTGCGGTGATGAGAAGTATCCTGCGGCTACCTCCTCTTTGATATTCTGAAGAGAGCATTTTCAAATGGAGTCCCTGCATCTCATTTTAATGTTGTAGTGAGACATGAAATCGAAGTAACTACCAACTATTGAAACCTGAAGTAGGGTGGGGTGGAGCCTTAGTGTCAACCTAACTTCGTTGACTACAAGGTTTAGAAGCTCCAGGTCATTGTTATGGTAGCCGGTACAGCTGAGACATACCTTGTCAGAAATGGCACTGCAGCCGGCTATGAAAGCAAGAAGTAGAAGGCGCTGCATGTCGATGTGCCCTGCACGATGGCGGATTGGCTTTTATATAAGAGATGACTCGACGATCCGATATCGATAGGGATGAGGAATGTGGGCGGATGCGTCACAGAAATACCACATTGCAAAATGCTGTTTTCTGCGGAAAATATTGGTAACACAATCACATTAACGAAAGGATGTTTGTTTGTTTCTAACATGATTAGAGGTTCAGGCTTTATTCCTGTTCTAACAATAAGCTCATGTTGTCGTAAGCATCTGTATGAAGCAATTTGTTGCGCGATTGAGCAGGTACCAGTCCATCTGCCTAGGTGAAAACTGGGTAATGTTTAGGTGTGAATGGTCTCAAACTTTTGTTTCACAAAATCGAACAAATAAACACAGATAGCTCTGAATGAAAAAGGGATGGGGGATGCCAGATGTCCGTGGCATTTCAAAATGGGATGTCTCGTAACGTGAAGTTGGCAATGCCGACCTCGGATATGTTTTCCGTTCTTTATGAGCGCCACTACAGTGAAAGCTATAATCTTAACTCTGCAGTAGTAGTTTCTATAACCACCTACTGTAACCCAAAAAAATTAGCGCTGCCGTACTGAATGGATACAAAATTCAGATTTATGATGTTGCAGATGCAGAACTCGATTCACTACCACACACTATTGAAGCTCTGCTAGTGGAGAGCGTCGTCGCATGGCGTTGCAGGTAGAGGGCGCCGTTGCACGGCGCTGCAGGTAGAGGGCGCCGTTGCATGACGTTGCAGGTAGAGGGCGCCGTTGCATGGCGCTGCAGGTAGAGGGCGCCGTTGCATGACGTTGCAGGTAGAGGGCGCCGTTGCATGCTGCTGCAGGTAGAGGGCGCCGTTGCACGGCGTTGCAGGTAGAGGGCGCCGTTGCATGGCGCTGCGGGTAGAGGGCGCCGTTGCATGACGTTGCAGGTAGAGGGCGCCGTTGCATGGCGCTGCAGGTAGAGGGCGCCGTTGCATGACGTTGCAGGTAGAGGGCGCCGTTGCATGCCGCTGCAGGTAGAGGGCGCCGTTGCACGGCGTTGCAGGTAGAGGGCGCCGTTGCATGGCGCTGCGGGTAGAGGGCGCCGTTGCATGACGTTGCAGGTAGAGGGCGCCGTTGCATGGCGCTGCAGGTAGAGGGCGCCGTTGCATGACGTTGCAGGTAGAGGGCGCCGTTGCATGCCGCTGCAGGTAGAGGGCGCCGTTGCATGGCGTTGCAGGTAGAGGGCGCCGTTGCATGCTGCTGCAGGTAGAGGGCGCCGTTGCACGGCGTTGCAGGTAGAGGGCGCCGTTGCATGGCGCTGCGGGTAGAGGGCGCCGTTGCATGACGTTGCAGGTAGAGGGCGCCGTTGCATGGCGCTGCAGGTAGAGGGCGCCGTTGCATGACGTTGCAGGTAGAGGGCGCCGTTGCATGCTGCTGCAGGTAGAGGGCGCCGTTGCACGGCGTTGCAGGTAGAGGGCGCCGTTGCATGGCGCTGCGGGTAGAGGGCGCCGTTGCATGACGTTGCAGGTAGAGGGCGCCGTTGCATGGCGCTGCAGGTAGAGGGCGCCGTTGCATGACGTTGCAGGTAGAGGGCGCCGTTGCATGCCGCTGCAGGTAGAGGGCGCCGTTGCATGGCGCTGCAGGTAGAGGGCGCCGTTGCATGACGTTGCAGGTAGAGGGCGCCGTTGCATGCCGCTGCAGGTAGAGGGCGCCGTTGCATGGCGCTGCAGGTAGAGGGCGCCGTTGCATGACGTTGCAGGTAGAGGGCGCCGTTGCATGGCGCTGCAGGTAGAGGGCGCCGTTGCATGACGTTGCAGGTAGAGGGCGCCGTTGCATGGCGCTGCAGGTAGAGGGCGCCGTTGCATGGCGCTGCAGGTAGAGGGCGCCGTTGCATGGCGCTGCAGGTAGAGGGCGCCGTTGCATGGCGCTGCAGGTAGAGGGCGCCGTTGCATGGCGCTGCAGGTAGAGGGCGCCGTTGCATGGCGCTGCAGGTAGAGGGCGCCGTTGCATGGCGCTGCAGGTAGAGGGCGCCGTTGCATGGCGCTGCAGGTAGAGGGCGCCGTTGCATGGCGCTGCAGGTAGAGGGCGCCGTTGCATGGCGCTGCAGGTAGAGGGCGCCGTTGCATGACGCTGCAGGTAGAGGGCGCCGTTGCATGGCGCTGCAGGTAGAGGGCGCCGTTGCATGGCGCTGCGGGTAGAGGGCGCCGTTGCATGGCGCTGCAGGTAGAGGGCGCCGTTGCATGGCGCTGCAGGTAGAGGGCGCCGTTGCATGCTGCTGCAGGTAGAGGGCGCCGTTGCATGCCGCTGCAGGTAGAGGGCGCCGTTGCATGCCGTTGCAGGTACAAGGCGCCGTTGCACGCCGCTGCAGGTAGAGGGCGCCGTTGCATGCCGCTGCAGGTAGAGGGCGCCGTTGCACGGCGCTGCGGGTAGAGGGCGCCGTTGCATGACGTTGCAGGTAGAGGGCGCCGTTGCATGGCGCTGCAGGTAGAGGGCGCCGTTGAGTGACGTTGCAGATAGAGGGCGCCGTTGCATGGCGCTGCAGGTAGAGGGCGCCGTTGCATGACGTTGCAGGTACAGGGCGCCGTTGCATGCCGCTGCAGGTAGAGGGCGCCGTTGCATGCTGCTGCAGGTAGAGGGCGCCGTTGCACGGCGTTGCAGGTACAAGGCGCCGTTGCACGCCGCTGCAGGTAGAGGGCGCCGTTGCATGCCGCTGCAGGTAGAGGGCGCCGTTGCACGGCGCTGCAGGTACAGGGCGCCGTTGCATCGTTGTGGGCAGGTAGTAGGCTCTGCCGGTCGAGGGCGTCGTTGCTTTGCGCTCTTTCCATTACCACATACAACTGAAGTTTTTGTAAGCACGCAGATGGCATGGTGATTACATTAGGGTGTAAAATTATGGATGAGCGTTTTCACGTGGAACGAAAACTGTTCCAAGAAACCATAGCAGAGCTCCCCAATCAAGATTGTGTATATAGTTAATCTCAACTACCATTCCTCGTTCTGCGTGCAGGATATGAGGTCCCTTCTTGGAGAAGTCAGTGCGCTGTGAATTGGAATAGGCGCTTACCCGAACCCCACTTACAGGATTTCCCACCTTATTTTTTTTTCAGTTTTTTGTTGGGCATTTTTCGTCATCTGTGAATGCCTGATTGTGAAAATTTTCTAGTAGTTGTTGGTTTGAGCAGATGGTGGTGAAGTGGCTGGCCTATGTGGCCCAATTGTTGTAGCCAGAGGTCTGCCGTAACTGTCTGTATGAAATTTTGCCTCCCCCATTGGACCACTGGTTTCATATTTTACCGTGAAGACAACCTCTTCTTCAGTACATGGGTAAGCATATTTGAAGCCTTATGGCGTTGCTCTTTTTTGTTGCAAGCAGCGTTTTTTTTTTTGCGAGTGCTTTTGCAATATGCCCCTCTCTTGATAGGTACTAAACTTGGTTCAAGAAACTTGTTATTCAAGGTAGCACATAGAAGAATTCGTTTGATGGCGGTTTCCACCACAACTTCGCAACCCCAGTTGGCAGCCTTTCGAATTTTTTCAAAAATCAAAAATCGAGATTTGCCAGACGAGTTGCATACCATTGGATGCGCAAAGAATTGCCTTCAAGATACCCTGGGTTATTGAGCATATGCTGTCAACAACATTCTGATAGAGATGGAAAAGTGTGCGCGCATTTATAGTTTTACACCCTAATAGAACACACATCCCGTGTCACCTCGCCCTCAGCCGTCAGTAGGTACGACCCCATTGTTTGTCTTCTATGTGCACAAATTGTCACCGCCACTTCTCCTCACCTCCATGAAACCTTTGAAAAACCAATTTGTTAAAGCTCTTAATTTTGACTGAAATGAACTTCTCCATGGATCATTTGGTTTCTATCTTATTATATTAATTATCTTCATGTTAAATAAATACCCCTCCCACAATAATGGTCTCCTTTCATTCTGTCCTGCCAATAAGCACTCTTTTGATAATTTATCATCACACGGCTGACTACCTAAACCTTTATCATTACACGGCTGACCCACTACAATACATACGTACATGTCATAAGCGTGGGGGCACATTGTTAGAGGCTTTTGATTGAAATTCTGGTAATCAAACTCGTGAAGAAGTCCTGAGGTTTGTTGCTCAACCGGTTAGACAGTTAGTTTCGATGGCAATATTCTTGAGCAAAGTTGCTCTTGTACGCAACATATAGTCCTTCTCAAAAAGATAGACGGATTGCGCGTCTGCACCATCGCGGCGGGGCCCGAACGAGGGATGCGGAGAGAGCATGCACTAGTGAGAGGGTCGGGTAAGGTCCCACCGCGATGGTGCAGTCGCAACACTAAGAAACCGCATGCGCAATCCGTCTATCTTTTTGAGAAGGACTGTACAGTGGCGGCCACATATTTAGCACACCCACGATTTTGGCCGACAGAATTTTTTTGCATTTCTCAGCCTTATGATGAGCAATCAAAACCAAGTTCGAGTATGTGTTGAGGCACTATGAGGGCTTCCTTCCTGTTGCTTACCATGGGCCCAGAGTCCGTTCAAACTGGATTAAAAAAATAAAAGTTCGATTTCGTCAGTTTTCCTGAATTCTGTGTAAAATTCGTGTATCTCGCAATGGAACGAAATAAAGTGGTGATTCAGATTGAGCATGTTTCCCTTCAACATGTCCCTATGAACGCTTTTACCGGACTCCACCCACCGGCTGGAGCCAGAGACAGAAACAACCCGTCAATTTCGTCAAAAATTTCATTTTTATGAATCTTGCTAATAAAGCAAGCCCCGGAACCTTCCTTTTAGTATCTGATTGTCTGTTAGCAACACAAATCGGGAAAAAATCGGCGGCTGGAAATGCCTAGTTTATCCTTGGAATCACCGTGAATCCCTTTCCACAATTTTTTTTACTCCAGTTGACAATTTCCGTTCTCCCTTTAACTGAGAAACTGCTCATTGAAACTACTGTAGCAAAACACGCAATTATATCGAGTATAAAATCACATTTTACCCAGATCCAATAAAGTCATCGAGGAGAGAAACTGAAACATTTCCAAAAGCACTGCATTTTTAGCTCTCAATGCGTGCAATCCCATCCAGAAGCATTTCCCGGAGCAACAAAGTTGAGGCGGGAAGGAGAATACGATGCCTTATCACATTCTCGAGTATTGTCCTGATAGCTCATTCCAATCCTGAGATACAGATTTTATATTTTCATCAGTTGATCGCCCAAAATTGGCAGCGTGCTAAATATGTGGCCGCCACTGTATGTAAATAACGGCATTTTATCTACATTCCTCGGAGGGGGTGCGTGTGCTTCAAATGTGGTTGGAGTAGGCACATTAGTGACAGAAGTAATCTATTGTGATGATACGTAGAAAAGTTAGAAATTGTTTTTCATTCGTGGAATGGATAGAAATCGTTGTTCGACATCATATTAAACTTGTGATGCCGAGGAATAATTGCAATTCTATGGATTACATACTTGAATTTGCGAGCCATAGCCTCCTCCTAATTACTATTTATCCATGTATTGTGAGTCCTAATTTTTCCCGTGGAATTTTGGTCCCTCCCCGATATTCCCACTTATACTGTCTCTTCTTCGGTGAACCTTACAAAAAAGCCCAGAACATTTATTAGATATGTTCCTCAACATTTAGTAAGGTTGTGGATTTTGGGCTTGCGGAGCTTGGTAGGTCGGCTGCGCTGGAGCTGGAGCTGGTACTGGAGCCGCGTATGGAGCCGGTGCAGGAGGAGCTTGTGGTGGGACGTACGTCGGTGGAGCCTGAGGTGGTTGTTGGTAGACTGGCTGTGCAGGTTGCTGGTAGCTGGGCTGTTCGTTTGATGGGTACACCGGCGGCTGGTACACTGGAGGTGGCTGGATGACGGGTGGTGGTGGAAGAGGACGTTTCGGGGCGCAGCAGACGCACTTCACGTTCTTGAAGTACGGCTTCGGCTTGTAGTCGGACTAGAACGATAAAGTTTCATGCAATGCTCTGTGCAGTTAGGGGGAAAGGCTCACCTCAGTGACTCGGATGGGCTCAACCTTGTTGGAGTGATAGTCGTGGCTGCGCTTGACTCTCAGCTAAAAACCAAAGAATAACTTCCTCGATGAGGAGTAAAGAAGCAAGAAATACTAACTTCCTCCTCCCCTTCGTCATGGTCGCGGTGGTGGTGGTGGTTGCCACCGTGGTGATTTCCTTCAAAGTCGTCGGTGACGGCCAGAAAACCAACGAATTGGGTCTAAACAGTTGAATGAATCTGTATACATCATATAGAACTTGGATGAAGTTCTTGATTCGTGATTAGAATGAGTAAAGGGGTGGTGTAAGTGGGAGAGGGTGATGTAAATGTGCAGGCGGATAACGTCCAGGGTACCAAATTAAATGTGGGCATACAACACATTCAATATCAGTACCCTAGACGTGAACCGTGCGAAGGTAAGGAGGCGAGGTGAAGACGTGGAGGGAAGAGGGAAGAGCAGTGCTTAGGTGCCAGATTCCAAATATGGCACAAGTGCTACTTTGGAAGAATGACTAAATGATCAACAGTGATTCACTCATGTTCTTTGGAACATACGTTCTGGAGCTTCTTGTCGCGACGAGCGGCGTGCTGGCAGCAAATGTTGCAAGAATCCTCGTCGTAGTTGGCGATCACGGAGCATCTAATAGAAATAAGGTTATATTTGGCGTCTCAAGCCCATGTTCACCGCATTATACCTGACTCTGTGTGCTCGGTTGAGGTGGTGGTCATGATGGTGGTGCGAGTGGTGTCCGTGTCGCTTCGAGTGAACGACGAGCAGAACAGATGCATCCAAGTCGCAGACGTCGCCTTAAACGTAATTCTAAGAACAGAAGCTACCCAGGAAAACAACTGGGCAAACTCACGATCTACCAATGGCGGTAGTGGCGGTCGGATGTACTGGTAGCTGACGTACGAGTCGTAGCTCGGTTGCTGATAGCTTTGGCCATAGCTTGGTGGAGACTGATTATAGTCGTTTTGCACTCCATAGCTCCCTTTGGCGGTCGCGTTTTTCACCTAAATCGTTCGAGGCATCTGCTCATATAGTTTCTACATTTTTCACTTAATTTTCTGGCTATCACTTGAAAATAGTTGAGGAGGGTAGGTCTTCTAGAATTTCTGAAGCTTTTTAAACAATTTCGTAGACTAAAAGAATAAAATGCTGTGAAAAGGAGGTATTTCTAGTTTACAAACAGCAGCACGAGTAACAAGAATTTGAATTTTCACTATTCATTTTTCGATGCGCAATTTTGGTCTTCAACAATTTGGAATCAAACTTGAAATTATGGGAGAATCATTGCAGTTTCTAGCAGAAGTCATTTGTTTCACAGCTAGCATAGAAAAAACATCTTGACCTTATGCAGTAAGTAGGAAGTAAGCGCTTGAAAAACAGAAGTGAAGGAAGATCCACACAAGAAACTCACATCGTTAGCGAGACAGCTGACGAAGCACAGAGCCGCTACCAGAAGGAGCCGCTGCATGCTGGGACCAGACTGTCTCCGGCCGTGCTCTGTAGCATTTTATACCGGTCGAGAAAACCTAAAGAGCACGGGTATTGGAGAGTATCCAGCGACGGATTGAGAAATAGTATGCGGATTGGAAGATGCGGCGGAGAGCAGGCAGTGCGAATGTAAGATCCCATTCGTAGATAAAAATTTCTGTGCTCTGAAAGGAAAACATGTCTTAGAGTTATGCCGGTACTAAAGCAGCTTGGTACTACATAGAGCATAGAGTAATGAAGTAAGAGTGAGGATGGATTGAGAAAAATGTGGAGTTACTTTAACTGCTGGGTTATGGCAATTTGTCCAACACTTTCCTTGCGTTATTATGTATGGCTTCTCATTTTAAATACAAGCAGCCACAGTTTTAAGGATTAAATCCATGGTTGATAGAGTGGCTCATGATCTTTCATAACCAAACAGTAATAAAATAAAAATAAATGGCAGCTATTTAGAAAGAGAAGCATTTCTTCCAACTGAGCCATCATACTGGGCCCGTTCCGAGATTTGATCTGATTTGCTGCCAAAACTCCCTCTTTACACCTTTATTTCTAACAATCCCTAAGTATTAATACTATTACCTTGTACTATGGGATGACATTGACTTTTATGCATGTATCATGTTTTGGTCAGAGGTGAGCGGAATTCAGGTTATAGAAATCCGGAAATTCCTGGATTCCTGAGTGATTGGCAGTAGGTAAGCCATACAAGCTATTTTTTTTCGCTTCTAACTCCCCGTACTTTGAATTTCTCCCAACTTCTACCCCTTGAACTGGTTTTTGGCAATACATACTCCCATACATCCCTGGTCCTGATGCTTTACATATTTTAATGGTAATACTTTGTACAGGCAGTCCGAAATTATGTAGCCTTTTCGAGAGTTCACGACCCAGCACACCTATGTATGTGATTTTTGGCTTTATTTTCTTCCTTCACATTTCTATCGAGTTCAGATATTGACTCGCTAGCCTCAGTAAGTCATTAGTATATCTATTCTCATCCGATTCGGACGAGTTTTCCATTAAATGAAAACTGAGAAAGCGGTTACGATTCCGCTTTTGTTCATCTTTTTCTATCACAGAGTTATCCTCGCTTTTAGTCGATTCATAGGTGATGAGCTAACGTGCCATATTCTCTGTCATCAAGCGAGTATCCCACGTCTCGAGGCAACACAGTGGCTTATCAGATCAGACGCTGAACGCGAAAGCATCTATCTCCGGCATCTGCTGCATATGAGCAATGCAGCTATGCATGAGAAAATGTTGACAGTCGGCTCGAAGAACATATGAATAGGAATGTCGCTGAGGAGAACAATGGTGGGAGGAAAATAAGAGAAAGAGGAATAAGAAAAAGCAGAAGAAAATTTGCGATTTCAAGGAAATGAGCAAAAATGACTGTTATTAGCGATTTCCAAACATTTCGGAGGAATTTCCATGTTTGGGTTAGCTCTCTTCCTTGGAAACGTTGACAGTGAGGCAGTGTCCTAGAAGTTTTATTGGTAATCTGAAATAGCTTGATGTCAACCCAGAGCATGGACCTGTATCGTTACTAGTAAACCTGAAGCCAAGTCATTGGATCTTGGGTGGAAAACTGTGACGAACTTCTTAGTCTATGTGTATCTTTGTGAAATATTCGTCCAATTGCAGGAAATCTAAAGAAAACTAATTTCTAAGGTGTATCGTGTCATAACGGTTTAAGTGTTGATTTATTTCCTTTGTAAGTGTTCTACGAGACCTTCCTAGTAAGTATTTTATCCAAGTTTATTAATTAATTCATTTATTCTACTTTTTTTTCCATCTTCTGTATTCAACCATGGCGTAGTTTTCAGTTTTTAACCGAGGCTGAAGTCATCTTGGGGCAATGTTAGGCTGAATGATTCAGGTTACCCTTACCTTCATGGATTTTCACCTCTCTATACATACGATAGCCTATGGCTGACTTTTTTTTCTTTGTTGTGCTCCCATGGCACATTCCTCCCCGTCGGCGATCTCTCATCGCTGTCGGCTGCCATCTACCGTATAAAAGCGGATCGACGATAGTCCAGGGCACATCACCATGCAGCGCCTTGTACTTCTTGTTCTTGTGGCTGCATACTGCGCCAACTCTGAGGAGGTACGTCAATAGCTGCTGTAGAACGTTAGCTGAAGGAAGATAAAGTATCTAGAGATACTTCATGAATTACTAGGAAGTTATTCTTCTAAACCGCTCTGAGAAATGTATTCTGCAATGACTTGCAGAGATATGTCCTTTTCTAGAATGTCAAGGAAGAAGTAGCAGCCGGATACTTCTCTCCACCCCAGTCAGACTCCAGCTATGGGTAAGGCAGTAACTCACATACATCTCTTCCATCGAGAACATTTTCCTATGGATTTCTTTATATTTATTGTTAGCATAAAACCTTAGGAACAGTTTTGTAGATATGAGCAGCCGACATATCAACAGCCCTCATACCAGCAGCCGTTCTATCAGCCGCAACTGATGATGCCGCCATTTGCTCTGCCGACATACGACGGTACGTCAGGAAACATTCTTAGTGAATCATAGGGATAGGCTTATGGTTTTCGATAAGCTTACATATTGTCACAAGGACAAACTTGTGGTAATTAAGAAATATGCCGCAGAAAATCATAGTAACTTCTTGCAGTGGCTTATTGCTCTGTGCATGCCTCTTTCCCGCTCGTCGGAGCCAGGAGACACCACAAAGGTGAGCAACTCAAACATTGATTTTTGAAAAATCCTTTGATGATGTGGAAATGATTGTACTGTCTACAGATCACGACCGACACCACCACCATCACGGACACCGCCTCCGCAAGTTCGAGCGCCAATCGTGCCGATACACCGCGGTCTTCTCGTGGGAAGCCTGCAATACTTGCTGCAAGGTGGCCAGCAGGACCAATGGAAACACAAACATGGTGAGTGCATACTGCTGACTGGGACCCATTTCGCAGTACAGGCTGAATGAAGTCCAAAAAAAATCAAAAAAATCCTTGATCACATTACGTGAAAGGGCCAGAAAATTGCAAGTCTGTAAAGCACTGGAGAGTAATTCCGAGTACAAGTAGATATATCCCTAGAGGAAACACTAAGATAGCCTAAAACTTCACTGTTATGAGTAACCTGATGCTCTTTTCCAGAACGACATCGTCGGCGCCCTGTTCGTATTCGACCCCGACATGGACTTCCGCCGCCACGACGACCATCCAGACGTGAGCTCTACTTCCGTCGCCTTCTCCTGCAACTAAAATCTGATGTTTGTTTCGTTTCAGAACAGCCACAATAAGGCTGTGCAATGCGTCTGCTGTGCGCCCAAGAGGTTCTAATGTGATCAACACCATTTCTGCTTGAATGTGCCACGAATAAAGAATCTATCGCTCAGAATAAGTTTACAGTCAAAAATGAAACAAACTGGACAAACAGACTGGAGAGCAGTAGATTCATTCTAGGCAGTGTGAATTATTAACAAGATCGTAAATGCAAATGACGAGACACATATCTTGGATTGACTTAATCATATTTTTTCAATGACATTTTTACAGTGTAAAAACTGTCAGTCCAAATTTGACTGTGTCGGTTTCTTGATTGGAATGTTGGAACTACGATGGTACTGATTTTAAATAACAATGAAACTAAAAAAAAAATTCGTCAAGTCCCAGTAAAAGGCCGATGCTCTGTCTGCGCGTTTGCGGAGTACATACACCCAGTTGAAAGCCACTACAATCGAGTCACGTGAAGGGTGTTGCAGTAGGAGGTGCTGCATCACCTGTGTCGCTGTATCAGTGGATGCCGCAGCACCATGCAGTTGCGCACGTCACTACAGCAACACGTCCGTGTCGCCGCATGAGGCTGTGACGTCACGTGTTGCTGTGTTAGAAGTGGCGATTCACCATGGGGTGATCATCGCGTTGCAGATACGTGCCAAATTCCCAGTTGAAAGACTGGGTGCGAGCGGTTTTTAGCAGTTCGCACATAGCCTTTGCATTGGGTCCGCAACTGCATTGACGCTCACTCCTTTCCGAATACCCTATACTGGTGAGTTACAGTCTATAAAATCTACTGATGAAGGCGCGCTCCTCGAAAGAGAAAGGATTCAATGTGAAAAATGGTTTCTGATGTGCTTCGATACAGTCAAAAACATAGATGTCAAGAATGGGTTTATTGCAAAGAGTAAAAAAAAAAAAACGAAACGGTGAAGAACGATGGGCCACAATCACAGAGGTGTCAGGGGGAACCTGTAGGCGTGGAGTTTTTAAATCACAGCTTTGTGAATCACTACAGTGACTGGAGGAAAAACAGTGTTCTCTTCTAGAGTCCTCAAACTTCAAATAGACTTGAGAGCTGCTTTGTGATCTTCATTCACTTGTAAAGTACGTAATAGTGGTCTTGGTGTAAGAAGCGTGAGGAGTGTAGATACTGTTGTTAGCGTTAGTGGCCACTGTGATAAATTAGTTGTTATTCACCCTCCAGAATAAACATTTTTCTCATAGCGTTTTATTGCTTTTGTTCTGACAAATCGATTCCACGTAGAATCTACTAGAAATCGCTATGACGACAGAGAATCGATTGGATTGAGAACCCACGTGTTGATCTGCTCGGCTCAAATCGATAACGGGGCGGCTGGAAATCTTGTCACACACTCTATGTACAATTTTTATTGCATGAGTCACGTATGAATGCAGAAGTTGTGAGCTAGGCATTCACTCACTGTGCTACCACATTTCAGTAGAAGAATGAACTTGCGAATTTCTTCTGTTTCGAAAGTAGAATTTCATCTCAGAAATAATTTGTAACATTTTCACTTCAGTAAGATTTGCCTGAGCTGCCGAGCGTTATGGTATCCGTCGGTAACCCTTGTTTAAAAGGTTTCTTCGAGCAGAGTTTGAGAATTCCCGGCGTCAGTGAGTATAATGCGTGCCTTATAGAAAATGGCTGCAGTGTGGTTTCTTATCTTGTAGGATGTGATGACTAGCCCAGTATCTGCTGATAACTCAGAATAGAAATATGATGAGACACTGCCTTTAAGGTTCTGCCCAAAAACGCCCTATCCTTTGTCGTTGCAAGAGGAGGTGCGGCATCACCTGTGTGGTTGCATGGGGTGGTGCTGCAGCACCTCCACCATCGCTTGCACAGCGGTGGATGTTTGAGCCCCAACTATACCACTGTTGTTAAAGGGTGCTTCCGCTGCCTTTTCCCTAAAGGAGGAAATATAATATTAGGGCTCAAGACTTATGAAAATTTCTCAGAAGTGACCATGTGGATGAACCCTGTTTGTAAACAGTGAGCTCGCTATCTATGAAAAAGATCTTGCTGTTGCAGAGTCTGTTTTGCTCTGCGTCTCTCCATCCACCCACTATTCTTTATTTTCTCAGTGAAATCTCTCCATTTTCCATGTTCCATAGAATTTCTTGGCTGGTATAAAAGTTGCCGGTCACCTAATAGGACAGGCCAGTCCCAACATGCAGCGGCTTCTTCTGATTGCAGTTCTGTGCCTCGTTTCCTGCCTAGCCAACGATGTGGGTTTCTCCAATTTCCTTCTCTACTGTTTTCCATTACTGTTACATATTGAAGGTGAAGGAGGCCACTGCCCAGGGGAGCTACGGGGTGCAAAACGACTACAATCAGTCCCCCACCTATAGTCAAGGTTACCAGCAACCGACCTACGACTCGTACGTCAGCTATCAGTACATCCGACCACCGCTACCGCCGTTGGTAGACCGTGAGTTTGCACGACTTTTTTCTGTAGAGCTTTCAGGCTTGAAACTACTTTTAAGGCGACGTCTGCGACCTGGACGCATCCGTTCTGCTCGTTGTTCACTCGAAGCGCCATGGACATCACTCTCACCACCACGATCACCACTATGGTCACCACCTCAACCGAGCGCACAGAGTCAGGTAGAACATTGTGAACGCTCGCTCAACCAACAAAATGCCATTTTATTTCTCTCAGATGCTCCGTGATCGCCAACTACGATGAGGACTCCTGTAACGTTTGCTGTCAGCACGCTGCTCGTCGCGACAAGAAGCTCCAGAACGTAGGTGTCAGCACAAATCAAAGCCAACGACTCGGATTTTGAGACTAAAATGGCTCCTTACTCGGGTCCTTATTTTTACTCGGCTCACGTCTAGGGTACTGATATTGAATGTGTTGGATATGCATACCATTTAATTTTGTGCCCTGGACGTTGTCCGACAGTTTATTTGTTCAACTTTTCCTTTTCTGTGCTAACAAAATGCAAAACATCAGGGCCCGTCCGCCAATGTACTTGTATTTTGAGCTTTAGACCCAATTCGTTGGTTTTCTGGCTGTCACCGACGACTTTGAAGGAAATCACCACGGCGGCAACCACCACCACCACCGCGATCATGAAGATGGAGAGGAGGAAGTTAGTATTTCCTGCTTCTTTTCTCCTCGCCGGGAAAGTTGTTCTTTGACTTTCAGCTAAGACTCAAGCGCAGCCACTACTACCACTCCAACAAGGTTGAGCCCATCCGAGTCACTGAGGTTAGCCTTTCCACCTGACTGCACAAAGCATTTCCAAAAACCCTACCGTTCCAGTCTGACTACAAGCCGAAGCCGTACTTCAAGAACGTGAAGTGCGTCTGCTGTGCTCCGAAACGCCCTCTTCCACCACCACCCGTCATCCAGCCGCCTCCAGTGTACCAGCCGCCGGTGTACCCATCCAACGAGCAGCCCAGCTACCAGCAACCTGCTCAGCCGATCTACCAACAACCACCTCAGGCTCCGCCGACATACGCCCCTCCGCAAGCACCTCCTGCACAGGCTCCATACAACCCTCCAGCCGCTGCTCCAGCTCCAGCACAGTCGGCCTATCAAGCTCCGCCTGCGCAGAATCCACAACCATATTAAATCTTAAGAAAGATGTGAATAAACACTCCCGAAAAGTCTGTTTGGGTATCGAACAAGGGTTAACAAAGGAGTTTGTAAAGCGACTGCTGACATATAGTACACAATACATAATTGAAACAGTAGCAAACCAGCAACGCTATGGAAAACAAGTATATGTATAGAAGTGGGAGGCTCTCCAATCAGTGGAATGGTTTCTGAGATAAACATCCCTGTGGTTGGTGGGAGAAAGCTGCAATATTGGCGATGCGGCACTCCCTTGAGCGACGTGGCGGGTGCTGCTCCACTCCCTTGAGGGGTGGTCGGTGCCGTTGCCAATTCCTGCTAAGCATAGCAGGACGTGCAGTTTCACCATTGGTATGGTCTGTTTCAGTATGGACAAGAGTTGGAGGGATATGTATTCGGAAAGAAAATATATTACAAGAGAAGGCATTGCAGCGACAACCGGCCGTTTACTGCAGATAATATTATAATTCACTGATTTGATTTGATTACTGGGATGCAACTAGCAAAGTAATCATGAGTTTAAATCACAATTTCATATGCTGCGAAACTAACGTGTGGGTGTGACTCGCACAGATGTGAGCTAACTGTGCCGAGCCTAATGGCCAGAGCACTGCTAGGGTATAACCGAGTAGAATTTTCCCCTCCGCAACGGGATGCATCACGTGCCACTGGATCGGCTTGGCCATAGAGCATTGGGAATCTCCAGGACTAGTTCCAGTAGAAATCGTTCGGATAGCTACCTCCGATGCGGCTCCCAGAAATCCGCCAGAAATCCAGCAAAGCTTCCACCTACCTTTGTAGCTTTACCGCCTTTGATTATATGTCTCTTCACACTGCTAACAGATCCCTGTTAATAAAGGCGATGACTCCTTGATCGATCTTTCCGGTGCACTTGCTTTGTCGATTTGTTGTTACGGAAAAATGGTCGTTACGTTGTGAATGCTTCGACTCGTTATACAGGGTGACAACAAAGTCTTTGGCCAAAACTTTCACAGAAATTTCCTCTGGCAACTTTGGCAAACAGTTAGTGGCAATGGTGTTGATTGTGTTGCTAAGGTCGCTACCAACATACCTTTAGTATATGACACAGTGTCAAAGCCTTTGAGTAAAATGGCAGCATCATAAATTAAAGTAGTGCGAAGATGCGGTTGCTCATTTCCTACAGAGCGTAGTAAAAAATTCTATTTCTCCCATCCTCTGCTCATTTTTCGCAGAAAAACTATTGAAGCGCATCAGAGTTATCAAAATTGTGCATCTTTTACATCTTCTGAGCTACAATATTGGGTAAGATAATTTTTGAAAGGAATTATCCAAAATGACAGCATTTCACCGCATTAGTTGGTGTAACCCTCTGCTGCAAGAGAGAACCGACATGAAAAATATTGTGAATAATGCCCAAAGTGTCCTCTATTTTCCCCCAAAAGTACAGGTTTCTGCGACAAAGATCTTGGCAGCTGGGGTGTATTTAGTTGTGAAAGTGGTGCGTGCGCCATCAGCTTGGCCGCCGGATGAGGTCTGCCATGATTTCTTGCCAGGAAATTCTGGTAGAGAACAAATTGAAAAGCATTAATTCTCCGAAAATGACCAAAAGTGAATGCAATTTCATTGCTAGCAATATTTCCTGTTGTTGTCCTTCTTTGGAGCAGAAACCACCAAGTGTTCATCTGTTGCAGTTTTCGCGAAAACACAGAGGTGAAGTCAGTGCTCAAAGTATCGATGGAGGAGTCCGTGATTGTGTTTTATTGCTAAGTCCCAACCGCACAATATATGCATGGGTGGGACCTTTACAAGCAATTTTGTAACTACTTTTGAAGAAAAATTCATAAAACATTGGTTGTGAGGTCACCTAGGTGACTATGACACATTCACGAAATATTCCTCATACTCCTTGATACCAACATATCTGGATATAACCATATATTTGCTTTGTAGCACACTTCTTTACCTTGCTTCCATAAAACTATGGGACCTATCGCTGAAATCCTGTGAAAGTTGTAAGGTTGAGTTGACCCTGAGGAGATGCGGGCTCTAGGTTATGCGGCTCGTGGGAGTTTTGAGGCCTACATCGGAAAGACTGGAGATTTGCTCGAAATCTTAATAGTGGTTTTTGAAGCTCATGCATTGTGTAAACTCATATTAAATTTTGGTTCCCTTGCCTAGCCTACAGGAATTTTTATGAGTTGCAAAGCGTGGCCAAAGACTTTGTTGTCACCCTGTATTATTAAAGTACAACCCAGGTCCGGTTCAAATTTCTTATCAAAATCAATGCGCCAGGAGAATCAGCATGGCTATAAGACAGTGTCGTGGTATTTTTTGTATGTATGGCAAGGCATAAGCTTGCACGCGTTCTAATACCACCATGGAACTCTCTCATAGTTATGCTGTTTCCAGAAAAGTATATGTGAGTGTAAAAATGCATTTGTCTTTGCGCTAAGTTCTGGCTAAACACACAAACAACGCTCCCTTTTCGTCTTGTTTTAAACGGAAGATTACCGACGCTATTGTATAATAGATGCAATGGTTTTTCAATAGCATATTTTTAAGCCTGCCCACGACAATGTCGTTGTTTGACATTCAATGAACCTTCCAAATCTTGGTCATAATTTGATTCACACTTAACTTATGCACGTCATTCAACCGATGAAACCATAAATTCCTCATGACCTTTATTCTCGTTTTGCCTTTCTGCAAGTCCGCTTCTTTTCAGGAAGTGAACTTGAACTTCAGTGGCTGAATATGCAACTACGGGCTTCACGAGCTGGAGAAAGATGGTTAAGTTGGCTAAGTGCCTAATACATTTACCCATCTCGTTAGTAAGGACTGAACAATATCATTAAGTCTGAGCGATTGCTGTTTCCACTCGTTGTCCACTGGTTGCTACATGTTCGGCTGAATCTTTGGAAAATTACATTTTTAATGGTGAATTCAACATGGAAAAAACTTTAAGAAATTTTATTAGTTTGTCCCTTAACATTTAATACAGTTGTGGATTCTGCGCAGGCGGAGCTTGGTAGGTGGGCTCGGCTAGAGCTGGAGCAGCTGCTGGAGGGGTGTATGGAGCCTGTGCAGGAGGGGCTTGCGGAGCTGTGTACGTCGCTGGAGACTGAGGAGCTTGTTGATAGACTGGCTGAGCAGGCTGTTGGTAGCTGGGCTGCTCGCTGGATTGGTACACTGGAGGCTGGTACATTGGTGGCTGCTGGAAGACGGGTGGTGGTGGAAGAGGACGTTTCGGAGCACAGCAGACGCACTTCACGTTCTTGAAGTACGGCTTCGGCTTGTAGTCGGACTAGAACGGTACGATTTCATGCTAAGGCTTTGTGCAGTTAGGTGGAAAGCTCACCTCGGTGACTCGGATGGGCTCAACTTTGTTGGAGTGGTAGTCGTGGCTGCGCTTTACCCTTAGCTAAAAACCAAAGAGCAACTTTCCCGATGAGAAGAAAAGAAGCAGGAAATACTAACCTCTTCCTCCCCTTCCTCATGATCGCGGTGGTGGTGGTTGCCGCCATGGTGATTTCCGTCAAAATCGTCGGTGACAGCTAGGAATCCAACGAATTGGGTCTGAAGCTCAAAATATGAGAACAATAATAGAGGGACCTTGACGCTTTGGATTTTGTTTACAGAGAAAGAGAAAGATTAAGGAAATAGCATGTCGGATAACGTCCAGGGCACAAAATTAAGTGATATGCATGTCCAACACATTCAATATCAGTACCCCAGACGTGAGGCGAGTAAAAATAAGGACCCGAGTAAGAAACCGTCAAGGTTTAAGCCTTCTGAATCACTACGTTTGACTTGTGCTGGCACCTACATTCTGGAGCTTCTTGTCGCGACGGGCAGCGTGCTGGCAGCAAATGTTGCACGAGTCCTCATCGTAGTTGGCGATCACGGAACATCTGACAGAAATAAAATAAAATCTTGCGGCTTGAGCCCCGTTCACCGCATTTTACCTGACTCTGTGCGCTCGGTTGAGGTGGTGATCGTAGTGGTGATCGTGGTGGTGGTGCGAGTGGTGTCCATGGCGCTTCGAGTGAACGACGAGCAGAACGGATGCGTCCAGGTCGCAGACATCGCCTCAAACGTAATTCTAAGCTCAGAAGCTACCCAGGAAAACAACCGGGTGAACTTACGATCTACCAATGGCGGCAGTGGTGGTCGAATGTACTGATAGCTGACGTACGAGTCATAGCTTGGTTGCTGGTAGCCTTGGTCATAGCTGGGAGACTGGCTGTAGTCGTTCTGAACTCCGTAGCTCCCCTGGGCAGTGGCGTTCTTCACCTGTAACGTGGCAGGGAACTTCTTCGACTTCTTTTTCTGTTTGTTGGTGTTGGGAAGCCATTTTCTGATTCTTTGGGAATTTTATCTGCCACAAATCAATAGTTCTGATCTTTCTGCAAAAATTCCGCAACTGTATCAAACTAGACCGGAAATTCTTAGCAAAACCTTTAAATTCTGAGCAACGGTAAACAATTCGTGTTCTAAAAGAAAATTCAAGACAAGAGAGAAATAGTTTCTACCCAGCTTCCATTGAAAAAGTGCTCTAACTGGTTTGAAGAGATAATAGTTAACCAATTGACCCACATCGTCGCAAACACAGCAGACGAGGCACAGGACTGCTAATAGAAGAAGCCGTTGCATGTTGGGACTGGCCTGTCCTATTCTCTGTCCCACAGCCTTTATACCAGTCTAGAAAACCTTTGCAACATAAGCAGTGAGCAGATTTCCCTGGGAATGGAGAGAAATGTGCGTGGACTAAGAAACGCAGAGAAAGAAGCGGTGCAACTGAAAGATGAACTTCGCAGATAACGTCGTTGGTTCATGGAGTTCAACTTCACAAGTTTCCGAGAATATTTCAGACTGGGTGCAGCTCGCATGTGGCTATCCAATGAGAGAAAATATATTGACTTGAGCTTTTGACCGCGAAATAGACCGGTGTGCAAAGCCATCACTGACATGTTTCGGCAACGTATCATCGATCTGAGGGAGATCACAATATTTTTCAGAAGGGCATAAATTTCTAGGTTGCGCGAGATGCGTTCCCCAACCTAGGCCGGAGGCGGCCGCGCACCGTCAGTCCTCTCGCTCTCTGCGTCTCCGACCTCTAATGGGTCCCTGTACTGCCTCCACCCACACTCCCCCTGTCTATGCTCTAGCCCTCGCGGCCGGCGCAACGCAGCTGGGGAACGTATAGTCAACTCCAAATGTCCTTAGACAAGAGTTGGGGCCGCGGCACGGGTCTCTCGCTGTCTGCTGCACGGATTCAGCGTGGCATGCAGGGCAGAGACGCGGAGGAAAACCGCGCCGCGGTCCCAACTCTTGTCTACGGACATTTGGAGTTGACTATATCTCATGTAGTCAAAATTTTACTCGTATTCCTGTTTTTTTATCCACTTGGATAACGCGCTCTAGTGGATATGTTAGTGTGAGTTGGACACTCTGCTACCCAGTACAGAGTTGGCCACGAATATGTGAACCCACTCGTTTCACTACGGGTTATCTTTTATCTTTATCCGATCGATTTCCGCTCGAAACGATCCATGATCTACTCCATCTCTACTTCGCGTTCTTCCTCGTCAAGACACCGCACACGCGTCAAGAAATGAACAGGTGGCTGGATTGATAATATTGGATAACAAAGTGGATAATAACGAGTGGGAATGGATATATACCCGATGTGCTTTTCCTCCCACAGTTAAACATACTGGATACTGCTCCAGAACATTTTCAGGAGAGCGTAACTTTGGGCCAGTATCCAGCATACTTTATCCAGGCGGATAACGAGCTCTAAGGGATATACTATTAGTGTGAGCTGGTCACTCTACTATCCATCAAGACTTGTCGGAGGATATTTGAATCCACTCATTTCACTGTGCAAGCATAGATTTAGCGGTGGGAGGGAAAACGCAGTGGGTGTATTTTCCCATTAGGGCAGTTTATACCAATCAGGAGCCGTATGCATATCTCTCCCCGGCCATCCCCGATCCCCGACCATCCCCACCCTGGAAGTATCCCCGGCCGGGAATGGTCGGAGAAAACTCGTATACGCATCTCCGGGGATGCTCTCTTAAAGAAACTCGCCCACTAATTTGCGTTGGAGCGATGATTTTACGCATTCGTCTAGTCTCATCTCATCCCCGTCCCCAGTGGGGATGCTCGGGGAAAGGTATGCATACGGCCCCAGACGAACGCATCCATTTGCGAAAGATTTCCTATGAGGACCGGTCAACGTTTCTAGAAATCCTCAATGAAGAGAAAGCGCGGCGATCGCGAGGCTGTAAGCGCGTGCGTCAGCGATGCGGCTACCTCTATCCTTCATCATATAGACACAAGCACGTCAAAGGCACGCACATAGTATGAACTTCCCTATAGCCATTCCCACCGATCTTCAACTGCTCTGCTATCCAGTACAAGCACTCCATCCATGTGTTCATTTGTTGGCGTATATGCGGTGTCAATATGTATGCCTGCGGTGGTCCAGCTTTCGTAGATTTATTGAGACCACTGTGAAGAATGTGGAGCGCTTAAATATGGTATGTGGAAATTCTCATGAACGCTGCCCTCGAAAATACCAGTTTAGTAGTGTTTGCGAATATTGCCATCATAAAAACCACTGCCAGAATATTTATCAAAATTGCTGGGAAGCATGACAAAGCTTCAGACAATGCACAAACATTTATTCACCATCTGTCTACTTCGTTGTTGATGTTCCCGGTTTCTTTGTAACGAAAGCTGAAATTCGCGAATCAACGAATTCTGGGGGAGTTTTTCGTTCGAACGATATAAACTAACGTATTACTATAGCAACTACTGCAAGAGCAGCTATTGCCAGTATAGCGGAAATGAGCCACCACTTCGAAGGTTCCTCCCGTTTTGTGCTCGATCCTTGTTCGACATCAGATTCTTCTTCCATGATAACTGAGCAATTGAGGCTGGAACGCTCAGGACAACTCAACTGAAAATGAGTGTTACTACCGGAGAAACTTCATTTATATACTGTGTTTACTGATTTTAATGCAGAACTTATGATAAGGTGCTTATCAAGAAATATCAATTGGGGTAGTGGTGGCAAACTGTCAGCATCCGAATGCATGTAGTTGTGACGCAGACGCAGACCAAGGATGCATGACTTCCGAAACCCGTAGTGGTATGCTGTCTCTCATTTTATGAGTTTCGACCTCCATTCCTCCAGAATTCTATTCTCACCTCTTCATTTTCAGCTCCGAATCGTGACCCATCCAATTAGTCATCCATCTACCAACCACTCGAGTGACTTTCAAACTTCCCAACTGTATCATTAAGATTACCCAAGCTAAATTATGAACAAACATACCTTTTACCTAGCATGAACTGTTTACACATGCATGATACAATTTCTTAGCTATTGTTTAGATTTTTCTCAGTTGTCCCTTATCTGACACCCTTCAACTGATAGGCTATTAGCCTAACTATAATTTTGGAAAAGAGAAGAGCGAGCGGGATTCACTTTTCTGCTGCTATTTATTGCATAATTTCTCATGCTATATGCAGATTGTAGTTTGAATGATCTAACATAAGAGCGAGTCTGGGGAACATACTTTATATTCAGCAGGGTTCGCTTCTGCGATTCCTTGACTTCTATCGGAGCATTCAAAAAGCGGCCCCAATAATTTTTTATCAGCTTTGAGGACTCTGGTAAAGAATTCCGATATGCAGATTTTGTGCTTGTTGTGATCTAACTCACTCGCATTGGGCTTTCGTGAAGGAGTGAGCATCGATCGGCTACGTGCGAACTGCTAAAAACCGCTCGCACGTAGCCTTTCAACTTTGTACATATTTGGCACGTATCTGCAACGCGATGATCACCCCATGGTGAATCGCCACTTCTAACACAGCAACACGTGACGTCACAGCCTCATGCAGCGACACAGAGGTGTTGCTGTAGCGACTCGCGCAACAACGTGGTGCTGCGGCATCCACTGATACAGCGACACAGGTGATGCAGCACCTCCTACTGCAACACCTCTCACGTGACTCGATCGTAGTGGCTTTCAACTGGGTGTATGTACTCCGCAAACGTGCAAACAGGGCATCGGTCATTTACTAGGAACTTACAATCCTTTTCGGAGCTTCATTCTTATTTACGGTCAGTAACCTCGTAGTTCTAGCGTTTTGAGCGAGGAACCTACAGAGCACGTTATAGCCGGACCATGCCTCCAGGTCACTCCAAGATATCTCGCCATCTGTGTTGACAATAATGTTGTAAGTTCGCAATACCTCGAAGGAATCTACCATTTTATAAATTTCATCAGTTTGCATAGCATCGGCTCCTGCTGCAACCTATTCCCTCTTGTTTCATTTCTGACTGTAAACACATTCTGAGCGATAGATTCTTTATTTGTGGCACATTTGAGCAGAAATGGTGTTGATCACATTAGAACCTCTTGGGCGCACAGCAGACACATTGCACAGCCTTATTGTGGCTGTTCTGAAACAAAAAACGAACATCATATTTCAGTTGTAGGAGCGGGCGAAGGAAGTATGGCTCACGTCTGGATGGTCGTCGTAGCGGCGGAAGTCCATGTCAGGGTCGAATACGAACAGGGCGCCGACGATGTCGTTCTGGAAAAGAGCATTAAGTTCCTCATAATAGTGAAGTTTTACGCCATTTTAGTGTTTTCTCCAGGGATAACTTTTACTCGGAATTGCTCTCCAATGCTGTACAGAATTGCGATTTTCTAGCCTTGCTACGTGAATTTCTTTCGGACTTAATTCAGCCTGTGCTGCGAAATGGACCCTAGTCAGCAGTATGCACTCACCATGTTCGCATTTCCATTGGTCCTGCTGGCCACCTTACAGCATGTATTGCAGGCTTCCCACGAGAAGACCGCGGTGTATCGGCACGACTGGCGCTCGAACTTGCGAAGACGGTGTCCGTGATGATGGTGATGGCGGTCGTGATCTGTATGTGGAACAACCATTACCACCTCATCAGAGAAATCTTCATGTTATCACCCGTTTTAGTTGTTTACCTTTGTGGTGTCTCCTGGCTCCGACAAGCGGGAACGAGGCATGCACAGAGCAATACGCCACTGCAAGAAATTATCTTGGATTTCTGAGGCACTTTTCTGACCCATCAACATGGGTGTGTCCTTGTGATAATATGTGAACTCATCAAAGAGAACTATCAAGAGCCTATCCCTATGATTCAGCTAAAAAGCTATGAATGTTTTCCGAAGTACCGTCGTATGTCGGCAAAGCAAATGGCGGCATCATCAGTTGCGGCTGATAGAACGGCTGCTGGTATGAAGATTGTTGATATGTCGGCTGTTCATATCTATAAAATGGTTTCTAAGGTTTCAATCACACAGATAAAGAAACCCATAGGGAAATATTCTTGACGGAAGAGATGTCTGTGTGTCACAGCCTTACCCATAGCTGGAGTCTGTCTGGGCTGGGGAGAAGTATCCGGCGGCTACTTCTTCCTTGACACTCTGAAAATGCATAATTCTAGGGATGAGAGTATTGGAAGTAATAGCCTACGAATGGTGGTTGCTTGAGGTCACCTTATGACGTCTTAGAGGGATCTATTCATGATTCGAGCATGGTTTTCGTCAACTTGACCATCTTTGAACAAATAATCAAGCACAGGTACTGCCGATGCTGGCCTACCTCCTGGGAGTTGACGCAGTACACAGCCAGAGGAACAAGAAGTACAAGGCTCCGCATATCGATGTGCACTGGGCTATCGTCGATCCGCTTTTATACGGTAGAAATCAGCTGCGATGTGATGTCACTGCGGGAAACAGGGACGGCGTGGGATGCACCACGAAAGCACAACAATGCAAGAAAAAAAACTGCTGATCGCCTGTTCTGCGATGATATGGTGAAGTCCAATACAAGGGCTACGTACCAAGGCGCCATTTGACCCATTTTCTCCTCCCGGTCCACCTACGACCATGGTCCCACTGTCTGGGAAAGATATTTAGGTGGATTGTGTCCATATACGGGTTTGGATCCTGTTATGAAAACATGGAAATACTGAAATTGCAGAAGATGTAGGTCAAAAATTAAACAGTACTGTCCTTTCCGGAATTCTGTCCAAACTATTGGTCTGCTTCTGCCTACCCGTCTAGCGTACATCACACAAGAATTGCCCACATGTTTGTAGACAAACTTTCTAAATTTCCTACCCTTTGATTCTTTGTTAATAATTGTCAATTTCTGAAATGGGTCCTATTACAAGTACATCAAAATGCAAAAAAATGAAAAGGGGTGCTATTACCTAAGCCTAAGAAACTCACAGCACCTTGCCATCCGTGAAAATGTCGGATCATTCAGCCCAAAATTTTCGACTTTGCAGAAGATGTAGGTCAAAAATCACATCCTGAAAATACAAATTGTTGTTTAAGTACTTTGTTTCAGAATTCACTTTTCCCGGAGGCATGTCCTGTATATTTTACACGGGGTTTAATTGCTTGGTTTAATTACCCAAGTTTGAGATTTTTATTCCTATTCCTAGTTTTACTAATCCTCCGATGGCCGTCAAGGAGAACAAGGATTCAAGTGAGAGGTTAGTTTCTCATGTTTATGTTTGCTTGAAGCTTAGGACTTTCCCTCCCTTACTGACGAGTACTGGAGGAAGTCCTAAGCTTTAAGCTCAGCTTCCATATAAGGGTAAAGTACGAAACGGAAGTTGAGCCATTTTTTCACTTACTTTAATTTAATCATTCGTTTATGATTGATTTATTGATTACACTATTACTACCTACCGCTCCCACGCGATGGTTGTTGTTGCGTGACTGGGCTATCCCACAGTTTTAAATGATAATCGCTAGGTACGGTATAAAAGAAAGACAACTGGAAGTGACGTTCAGTTGTTGTGCAGTTCATTTTCCTGGGTACTCAATCGTCAAGTCTTCTACTATGGGAGAAGATCCTGAACCTGCTATGGATGAGGGAGAAGGCGAAGAGAGGAAGTCTCGGTCGAAGTGCTGGATGATCGTCGTCGCTATAGTTGTAGTGGCTATTCTTGCCTTGTGTGCTATAGCAATACGTTAGTTCATATGTTTCAGAAGAACTTCAAAGTTTCGCCTATTCACACAGATTTCAGCCGTATACATCAAAATGTCCCCGGGTGGGAAGTCGGCAAAAAGCTCGTCCCCATCCCCACCTGCAAATTATAGCGCTGCAGGGGAAGAATTCATTGGGGTGGATGATTTCAATGAGGATGCTCATACTCCAGAATCTAAAACAGGTTCGGCATACTTAGAGATTCACTCTAGACAGAACAATGCGATTCTTAAGAAAAACCAGGAAGAAAGTATTGAAACGATCAACTATTTAGAAATTCAATCATTCGAACTCTTGAATACCTGATGAAGTGGAGGGGTTCTTAGCGTTTTTATTGATTGAGAGAGAACGTATGACAAAGTGAGACAGAAACAAGAGAATGAGAGCAAATTGAGCTGAAACTAAGCATACAGTCGCTCTCGATCATCCTTGCATCGTAAAGCACCGCCCGTCTACCGTGCCGCGCCGCACCACCTATACCCAGACACTTTTAGAGGACCGCCCGCGCACACCTTATTATTTTAGCGGACCAGCCATGCAACCATTCTTATCCTAGTGAACCAGCCTCGCTACCTGAAATGTGGGCGCAGCAGCCGTGATGAATAATATCATCCTCCCAAAATGTTTGCCACGGTTTCATTCTTTCTGTATGAATTGCTGAAGACTGTGAAAATGTACAAGTTTGTTCACCACACGATTTCGCTTCTTCCTCGCTAGAACCTTCATTTTCAAACCTTTCGTCTTGAGCTTTTCAAAACCAAACTCCAATAATTTGTAAGTTTCATTCAAGGTCCACTGTGACCCTTGAGTAACCCTAGCGCTAAGCATTCTCACAATTCATTTATTCTATTTAAGGCTGCGGGTATACTTCTCGAGGAGTATAGCCCCTAGCATCGCCGTCGCCGTGGCGACTTCATTTTTAATACGTATCGATTGCGGACGGTCAATCGCCGATATCGGACCGCCCACAATCAATACGTATCGAAAATGAAGTCGCCCATACGAGGTGCTATACTCCTCGAGGAGTATACCGGCAGCCTAAGAGAAGAATAAGCCAGCTAACTTACACAGAGGATGGGTCCAATCCATGGGCTACAAGATAAACAATAGTGCAAGCGCATCCCTCACATAGTTCCTTTCTTAATTCAAAACTTGCACCAGTTGTGAATAGGGCGTTTCAGTGGGAAGCCGAAATGTGAATTGAGAGAAAGGATGCGTCAAAATTCAACTCGAAAGAAAATATTTTGGACTTCAGACTGTTAAATAAAAAGCTTAATTAATGCGACTTTTTTTCGCTGAAAATTGACATTCTTAACAGGAACTTCCCCATGAGAAATCCTGGAACAATTCTCTCTCAGCACCTAGTGAGGGTACTATCGAAAATCGCACCCTCGCAAAGTTACCTGAAATGCAAGCACGTCAGAATGTGTAGGACAGGTCATATTACCGACCAATACCAAGTGCCCCCCCCAACTCCATTCTACTTAGCCGCGCCGCTGTCTCTTCTTTTATCTGCGTACATTTGGAGTTCCCTGTATGATGACGCGTAGGTGGTGCGGCGCGGCTCAGAAGAGCGTGCGGTGCTGTGTGATGCAACTCGAGCATACCCCGAATTGAAGCTCCATGTCATCAAGGCTCGAAAAAATTTAGACAACTCTTCCGAAACATTGAAAGTTGGTGTGCCAAAGTCATGTGGTACCGCGATGACAGTGGACGTGAGAAAAACCTTGGTGCTTTGGCACAACAGGTACAGATCACGTGCAGCGAAAGGAAAATACATGATCAGCGCTCCCCACAGTAAAATTCAAAGACTTCCGCCTGCGACACGAATGCCACCATTGGTCAGTCTTACACCAATCTACTGGAAGATTCAATAGAGACCGTTGAGGAAAAACCCAACAATTTCAGATGTACAACTGCTCTCTAGAAATCTCAGCTCTGAATTGGGCAAACCATGTTCAGTGTGCAATAATAGCATCAAACAAGGAGGACGTCGGGGAAAATCTCTTCGAAGTGAATATCGCAATACCTCTTAAGGAAGCAGCAGAAGTAGGCGACGAATCGAAAATGTTCCCTAATTTGATGAATGATAGGTTACCTTTCCAGAATGCTACTAAGCTGTGGGCAGAGGGAATAAGTAATCACGGCATCTCATCGCTTATACGTCCCAAGGATGACGATCACATTGGCAGTGGGACACAGGTGAACGAAGCATACATATATAGTCAACTGCAAATGTCCGTAGACAAGAGTTGGGGGCGCGGCGCGGGTCTCTCGCTGTCTGCTGCACGGATTCAGCGTGGCATGCAGGGCAGAGACGCGGAGGAAAACCGCGCCGCTGTCCCAGCTCTTGTCTACGGACATTTGGAGTTGACTATACCTGGCAATGTAAAAATAATTCAGTTCCTGAATTCCTAGATGGAAAACCAAGTTCCACATTTTAGAGTTGATGGAAGAAAACCTACTCAAATCGCATCTTGAATAGAGCTTACAATCTATAGAGCATACTTATTTTAAGGTACTATGGGCCGAGACGCACTCAGTGGGCTGCGGAGCTATCAATTGTAGAAATGGCCATACAATGGTTATTTGTCATTACTTCCCGAGGTAAGTCGAGCCCGTCAAACTATTTCTTAGACCAAAGGGCATAGTCCATCGTACTTCGAAATTTCAGAGGAAATTCGATAGGAGCACCGATATACAAGGCTGGAAAGACATTATCGGAATGTGGATTAGATGTAGTAAAAGAGGTCCCTCACAAAAATACGGGTTTATGTGTGGAACAAACAGAGGAAGGAGATACATCGTCTTCAGAAATGGAACATAAAATAGATGAAATAGGAGATTTGTTTGGAGTTTAACGGTTTACAGTCTCGGTTTAGAGCGCGTTCTCCGTCTATCTGCTTGTATTGAAAGTGAAATACGATTAGAATAAAGCGTGATTGAGTGTTTGTGATATCTAACAAGAGAGGGATATTCACTAGCCGTGGCCATTACTTTGAACAGGACGTCATAATCTTCAACAACGTGGAGTTGTGCCGCCATTTGAATGGTACCTAGTTCCTGTTTGGCGATTTCGCCACCCACACTCTCTGAATCTTTGTTTCCACTTTATATTGTTCTGTCACAGTTTGTTTTACATCCATGATTTTGTTGTTGTTGTTGTTGTGTCTCATTCCGAGGGTTAACCCCAACGTATCTAGTTGCCATCACTGCCGCAAATTCTAATTCATTCGTAAGGCGATGTGTACTACCATATGCAGTTCTCAACGCTGATCTCGAATCCGTAGACCAAATTTCCTGCGGGGTTCTGTATAGTGAGTTACACCTATTTCGTTCCGCTCAGATGAAATATAGCACACTCTAGCATGGGGCCCACGCTATGCTTGGTAGCTGCTGTAGTGCCCTCAAAATATTAAGTGCTCCTAGAGGGGCAGTTACAGCCGCCTTATCCCGAATTCAGCTCATATGTGAGGACAGTCCTCAAAGTCAGTGATTGGCTCACTAACGGTCCTCATATGCGAGCTTATGTAGAGCATCCCCAGACCTCGCCATGATTGCCGGCGATTGCCACATGGATAAAGTGAAGGAGGAGACTTCAGACGAAAGACGCGAAGAGCTCCGTTTGGCAGCGATCCATGGCGACGCAACGCGGCGGCCGATATGTATCATTTCTACAATGCTTATCTCCTACATCGCTGGTTCATCTTGATTCTTTTTTAACTGGCGAAGTCTGGAGATACTCTAAGGCAGCTGCATTGGCCACTCACTAGCAAGGTCCCTGTTTCCTTCAAAAGCATTCAATAGTTTGAAGACACTAAAGCAGCTACCAAGCATAGCCCCGGGCCCATAGAAAAGTACACTATATTACACCTGGGCGAAAAAAAATGGTTGTGACTCACTAAGCAGATCCCCGCAGGGAATTTGCGATACGGATTTGAGACCATCGTTAACAACTGCATGTGGTAGCGCAGATCGCATCACGAAGGGCCACTGCCACCAAGTATCCTTCCCTGTGGAGAAAAGATGGGTTATACTAGATGCGCGCGTTTGCCGCCAGTGCGTTCATAGGATGAAGAATAAGGCTGGTCGCATCGCTGCTGCAGCTCAGACGCAGGCGAAAAAATCCTTAGAAGCGAGAATAAATGGATGCGTTTGTCTGACTAGTATAAATTGCCCCTGACTAGTATAAATTGCACGCGCCTATACACCTATAGTCGCATGCTCGTCAAACGCACGCTTCTAGTCACAGGTGCGATGGTCGGAGCCGAGGCTCTTCCCCCTTCACTTTGGACAGGGGTCAAGATTTGTAATAAAGCGAATTTCGAAAGGGAGAAGGACACTGTAGGTGAATTATAAGGTATTCGACATGAGAAGGTAGGGAATGGAATGATGATGTTGCTCAGACCCTCCAATTTTTGAAATTGCCAGTATTTTGTGTTGTTTTGAATTGAAATGAGTCAGAGTTTAATCGTCGAAGTAATGACTCATTCCGCCACCGTCATAAATTCCCCTGCAGGCCCGTTCACTTCGGAGACCATCGGCTTCCCCGCCATCGCATCTATGCTGGTGTAGGGCGTTATATCTGGAAAGGGCGGCACCGTCTAGGCGTGCGATTGGTCATTTGGCGAGGTGACCAAACGCACAGCTTGGCCGCAGCGCGCTCTTCAGGTACTATGCTCCATACAGCCCCCTTCCCCCCTATGCTTATATACATATAGTAGAAATTGCCGTTGTCGTAGACCCATCACATGGAAAATCTCATGGCTTCTCTCGCGTCCTAACACGTACTAAGCAAGTCAGGACGAGTCAAAGCGTGCATTTCAACTCGTGAAGACCCATGTCAACATGCTAAACTCCACGCAGTACGTGTTAGAACATGTCACAACCAGTCGATCAGCTTCATGGTGGGCTCGGTCAGGAGCAGGGCTGACTGAGGGACCAAAACAACCACAGCTGCTTTTATTTCCATTTTATGTTTCCGTGCCTAATTTTTGTCGTTTTTAAGGTTTTATTGTCTAGTTTCCATTCTCTAATACATAGCCTTGGTTGACCAGTACGCAGTTACCTCAACATAGAAGGGAGTTATCGGAGAGGTGACTTTAGAATCATTTATACGTATTCACGTGATCACCTTGTTATTGCAGAAATGTATGTTCCGCGTCTTCTTGTATGTGGCATTCTCATCACTTGTACATTGTTGTGGTTTTATCGTTCCAGTAGGAACGATATCACTCCAGCTATTGTCACAGACTATCTAGCAGGTGAGAATTCAATCCATATTAGTTTCAGTAAGCAGGATAAAGCAGACAGGATACTGGGTGGGACGATGTTCTTCGGTAGATTGCAGTACTCTATAAGTTTTTATTATCTAAGTTGTCGTTCTGTTGTTCTAATTTGATTTTTTTCATTCCTGAAGATGACATAGTGGAGAAATCGACAACTGACAAGGATCCCTTTGATACGTGCGTATTGCCGAATTACGATCCATGGGATGAACATGTGATTCCGGTAAGTAGAGGATAGTTCGGAAGTGCACACGTGCGAAGAAATTTTGAAACAAAACTAATGGAAAACATGCCAATTTAATGTTAGGATTTTTTCTATAAGATAGATCGAGATCAATAGCTGTTACGACTCGACTGTTATCAGCAAATGAAATTGTTCTTTTTTTGCCCCATGAGCAGCTAGTGCGAGCGTCGATTGGGCTGAAGAATTTGCGGGCTTGAGTGTGCAGAGCAGCGCAACCGCATCGCGCGTGGAATTGCTAGATTGCATTATCAATATAGCCAATCGCAGTCATGTCTATGCAGTCTCACTTCAACGCATTAACGTTGAAAAACACAAAATATTACTGCAATTGCAGTAAACTCCAAATGGAAGTAGATAAGGGGCGGAACCGCGCGCGGCCTTCTCGGGCAGGGACATAGGGGGCTCTGCATGCTGGCTCTGGTTGTCTGCTTCTGCCAGTTGCAGAGAACTCGAGTTTCACGCAGCAGCACCCGAGTCAGCATGCAAAGCCCCTGTGTCTCTGCCCAAGAAGGCCGCGCGCGGTCCCGCCCCTTGTCTACGGTCGTTTGGAGTTCACTGTAGTTTCTACGACAGTGAGAGGTAGCGACTGCAACCTGTGAAGCGCTCGATATGCTGTGTGCACGCTCAGGTCTGAAGGAAGGAAAGAGAAAAGACAATAAGAGAAAAATAGAATATTGAAAAAGACACTTCAAAATGAAAAAAATCTGTGGTATAATAAATGACTTATTTCAGTATGTCGATCAAAACTACAACCCTCTGAAAGGTTGTAACCACAACTTCAAACCGATGACAGCGCTTAAAAGGGGGATTGTCACGGTAAATGCAAAGGATGTCTCATGCGTTGGAAGGTGCGAACCTTCTTTTTATTTGAATTTCTCGTGATCTGTTTGAGCAATGAGTCAAGAAAAGTTCGATACTGTAAAAAGGAGAGATGGTGAAAGTTACGGTTCCTAGGTGTTTAACTCGTAGCACCGACCTGTACAACAACCGTGGCCAGTGGTTGGACGTGACCAAAACAAAATTCTTCTGCGACGTTGTGGAGACATTATGCACAGATGCAAACGGGAAAGATGTCTACCAGATGGTACATGCACAAATAATTGAAAAGTAAGTAGTTCGTATAGTGATCTACGCGAGATGTTCCGCAGTATAGAACGTAGATATTGATCCGACATGGCGCGATATGCCGTTCTCCCCGGTGTTGCCTTTCACCTGAGCACACCGCTCGCAGCCAGAACAGTATCTGTGTTCATGCATGTGGCTTGAAGAGTTTACAGTAAGCGTCATTCAAGTGCGTTTTTTGCGGACTCGGGAAGCACGCGTCGCAACCGCGCCGCTAGCGCTGGAGTCCTCCGCCGTAATAGCAAATGATAGGGTTCTATTGGTAGTTTTTCGTTCTATTCGATATCATCTATTGAGGAAGCTAACCAATTATCAGGAAAACCCTATGGTTTGCCGTCAATGCGATGATTCCAGTGCGAGCGGCGCGCTTGCGCCACTTGCTGCAGAGCCCGCTAAAAACGCATTTCCATCATCGCTCGCTGTAGTTCATCATAAATTCCATCACTGTTCCTGGTCCTTTTGCTATCTACTGATTGAAAATGTGAATAACTCAGAAAAGAACCGGAATCACACAAGAACAAGACGAAACAGAAAAATCAAGGCTACTACAATATCTACGTTATACTGCTAGATTCTATATCAGCTACCCAGGGAACTAGGTATGGGAATTCATTTGTAATTTTTCGCATTTGCAAGATTCCTTTAAAGAGTTTATGGCTCTTTCGTGGTCACTCCAGAAATAGTTTAATGAGAAAGTTCTCAGAAATAGTCCACCTGCACATTCTAGACATCTGCCACAAACTCTACAGTTCTTCGAGAAGTCCATGGAGGCAGTTTCTTTCCCACATATCAACAAGATTGGACTCAACAGTCGCCCGAACGGAGTGGCTTTGTGGTTCGGTATGGTGTGTGGAAATAATGTGAATTAAACAGGCCATCGATTAATTATGGTCATTCAGGGAAGAGTATGGAAAAAGTACACAGAAAACTTTTCGGTCTTCCTGATATTGAACCAGACTGGACATTCATAGAGTTCTGCCGGAGATTTGTCGACAACGAGACGTTTTTAATGAAAGAGTTCTCAGAAAGTGGATATAAGGTGAGCACCTGCTAAATTCATCCAGCGTCGACAAGGAATGCCCCGTACAATTTTTTTGCCATGCGCGGGAAAAACCCGCCAGCTGTTTAGCGGGAAATTCTTGCCCCGCTCCTTTTGCCCGGCGCCAAAACAGTTCCCAACATCCTATCCACTCCTTGCTGAGGACTGGATGCTTGGAACTCTTAACTAATGCAGAATGGGGCTGAAACCAAGGATCCTAGCAGGTAAGAATGCGTATTGTATGTATGGATTTCAAAATCGCTCGAAGCTATCCACCTTCAAAACCAATTTTTACAGACACTACTTGCCGAGGATTGGATGCTAGGAACTCTTAACTATCCAAATTGCAGAGGATTCAAAAAACAGCCGACTGACCACTACATGAGGTCTGTCATAGTTATATATGTATATGTCGTATTCCACGTTTTGTGCCTCACTTTTAATTTGTATAGTTGCAGTGGATCTATCTCAGGCTAGTTTTAACCTTTAATCTTTAGTTTTAATGCAAATGCAGTCGATTCGTTCTGAAAGTGCAGATGCCGTGACAGCGGCGCTGCCGGCATTGGGGCACGCAGCGCGGTCGGTCAAACAGCTGACCCACGATGAATCTTGTGACTTCTTTGAGTTTTATCGCTTTTTCCTCTTGTAGTTGTCCTTACTTAGTTCTTAGAACAACTATAGAGGGAGCAAGCAATAAAACTTTCTGAAGAAGCCGTTTAGATCGTAGGCCAGCTGTCTGACCGAACGCGTCCCGTACGCTAATACCAGTAGCGCCGCTTTCACAGCATCTTCACGCTCAAAAGGTGTCGACTGTATCTATGAGATAGATTTTAGGCCCTTCCAAATTGCTCTTGAACTGAATGCAACTAACCTGCTGACGGCTACATACAATTATACGAACTGTATCGAACAGCATCAAGATATTCTTGGTTACCTACAAGATTTTGTGAACTCCTACAAAGGTGAGGCCAATGAAGCCGCTGTCACGGCATCTGAAAACAATCAACTATGATTTCTTTTCCGAAAAGTATATTGTCTAGTTACTGTCCTTAACTCTGGTTTTTAACCTTTTGAGGAATTCCAAAATTTGGCTGGATTTGGCTTTCACTGCTCAGTCATAATCATGAGAGCGGTATATTCCACGCAGATCACGACTTTCAACACTTCCTTCTGCGCAACAAGAAAAAGGTGATTTTTACTTTATACCACTATTTTATACCATTTCAACTTCAGTAGTGAATATATTGAACTTGATTAGTACACATTTCCAAAACTTCTTTTGAAATGAAATTCATGAAACTTGCAGTCGCCTCACTGTTTCGTTGTCCACGAAATCAATGCGATCCAGAGCCCGCGGTCGTGTTGCGGCTAGAACACTGGAGGAGTACGGATTTGAAAGCAAATGAAGAGGTGAGCGTGACTCGCTCTCTTTCTATTCTAGCTGCTATGCGACCGCGTGCGCCTGGTTTGACGATAGCATATTTGGCTTGTAAAAAAGCGCGCTGTGGCCTGAAGAGCCTGGAAAACTTTCTGCTCTCCGAAGCAGTTGAACAGCAAACATGTGAGATGGAGAAAGAGTTTTCATGACAATGTAGTCAAATTTACAGCTATCTATGTATCATTTAGCTCGATGAATCCTTTGTCATCATCATGGGAGATCATGGTTTGCGTGGACAGAGCGTCAGTTTTTTCTCTAGCCTATTCTTTTTGCCTACATATATAAGGCGTTTGACGACTGATAAACTTCAGATTACGCACACACGACTTGGAAGTCTGGAACTGAACAACCCCATGTTTCTTATTTCTGTACCAAAGAAGCTTCGGAAGAGCACAGATATCCTTTCAATTCTACGAGAGAACGCAGCGCGTCTGCAGACGCCGTACGACATCCGTGCCACATTCTTGGATATTCTCAAGGTACTGTGATTTTGTATTTTCTTAACCTTGAATGGCATCACCAAACAGTATCTCAGAATCAGGAGTATGTATCTACATGTCTATTTTTGGTAAGACGATAATTCAAGCCGCGACGTTGCCACATGCGTTTAAAGTCTTTGTCAAGTTAATTGAAGGTTGATGCACGCGGCTACAGAGCGTTGTGGTAAGAGGGATTCTGTGGAAGCTAAGCAGACTATATAGCAATATTTATCAGCCTTCATCCCACGTGATTTTGTCGGCTAGGAGTCACACTGCTTCTCCGCAATGCTATTGAATCGAGCGCACCAGTCGTCAACTGAATTTCTGAATTTTATATCAGTGTAAGGACTCTAGGCACGCAAATTCTAGAATTGTTCACGTGCATCATAGACGTCCAGCTTTTGATTTGATTGGTCATTATGAATGTTTGCATAAACATGGGTGTTCTGTGCTAATTTTGTCTTTGTTTTTATTCACTGTGAAAGAGGGATGATTCTTCAGTACCAACCGAGTTCGAATTTCACGGATCGCAGTTCTATGACATTGAGTGGTGAATATGGAGTGTCGTTCCTAAGGACTCAACCAGATGTCGAAAGGACGTGCAAGAACTTACCCATACCCTTATTTTACTGTATATGCCACTTTCCACTCAGGAATGTTGAGAAGTTAGTTAATTTTCCTCATTTTAATTAGGATAATCTCCATCTAACAGTTAAGGAACAGAGTATAACCTGTACAAAAGTTATTCGTGGAGCTTTATCTGTTTATATATTTTTTTAAATCGAAGCAGTAGAGGTACAAGAGTGTGTACGAATGCGCAAGAGCTATCCTATGAGAATGTGAGAAAAAAAGCAAAAATAAAACAACCAAATGCACTCGGATCGAAACCGGCATTGTCATAAGGAGCAAGACAGTTGCCACCAACCCTACAGGCAGCTGTCTACAGCTTGTTGGCTTTGAGAGGGCATTTGCACCTTTCTTCGCAATTACTGTTGCAGACAGAGACATAAATCAAAGTTCTTTTGAACATGTGTTGTGAAAAGCATTTTATTGTATTTCAGGTCGTCCCCAATGGCAGTAGAAGCCGGGAAGTTTCTCATAACGTACATCAATTCATTTTTGGAACAATACGACACCTCCCACAAATGTGAAACGCTAGAGTTCTCTCATGTAAGACTTTCTTACTTTGTTGGGTTATATTGAACGAGAGTCCACTTTAGACAATTTCTATGTTTGCATACGTTCCCGAAGAGCTTACGAAAACATATCGAATTTCCGTGAAAGCGACGCCACCATCCAATGCGGAGTTTAGGGTGAGTGATGATGTGAATTGTTTTTTTTTTCAAATGGTCCACGTTCCCATTGAATGAACCTACAAATTATGTGCTTTGTAATTTGGGGAAGTCTTCTGTTACTTGATTTCCTTAACCGTTGGAAGTTTTGGAAAGACAGGGTTTATTCTGCATTAAACTGATCTTAAATAGAACAAAACGAAAAGTTGTTGAGCCCATTTCCTCAATTTTCTGTTTATTGAGGCTGTTATTTGGAAAATACGCAATGAATTCGAAATGGCTTCTTCGATTGTTGATCGGCTTGATCTATTCGGCAATAATGGAAAGTGCATCAGTGACTGGCTGAAACACCTTTGCCATTGTAAAAAGTAGCAGAAATGCTGAAAACAATAAATTTACTTCTAACTCAGTTTTTGTTCCTGTGTTTCTGTTGAATTGAATGCTTTAGAAATTTCTCTATATGCTGTGGCTGACTTTTGATCATTAGTGATTTAACATAGAGTCCAAGTCAGTATTCCTTCTATCGATGTCAGTATTCTTTCTAAGTGTTCCGTTTTTTTATTTAACACTACAAAGTTGGTGCGTATTTGTTCACTATAGAAATACGGACGCGTTATAGCAGCATGCAACCGTGCAAGTTCTGGATGTCCACTCTTGGAAAAGCGCTATAAGGGAGAAAAACTTCGCCTAAAGAAAAAGCGGTTGTGGTGTATGGTTGCAGCGGCAAGAGGATTGACTGTTGCTAGGTTTACTACTGAAAAGTTAAGCAGTTATGACATTCTAGTGCAGCAGCACTCGCTGCGGATGTTTTCAACTTTCGCTTATTATTGCTCTGCTCCATATGCGCACACCATCCGGCTGCTATCAGGGTGCCAGCCATTGTTGTACCCATTCTGCGATCAGTCTGGCTGTCTTCTTTAAAAAATGGCAATAATTCAGATTGTGTGGCTATCGTCGGCACTTCTTGCCCGCCCTCCCAGGAAATCGCACACTTTCCCGCATTTATTCCTCGTTCTTTTCTCTGTCTATGTTTCTAGTAAAAAGCACCATACTACCGACTTGCGCTGCTGACTCACCTGCCAGAGCCTGAGAAATGTTCCTCCACAAGCTCCATTTACGGTGGCTGCATGATCGGCTGCAATTAAACCACCTGCAGAATTTAAAACTATGTGAGATACATATATTCCACACTAAAATGTATGAGCATGTATTCAGACTTTTCTGAAATTTCAGTAATTTCTTCTACCACTCTTGTTGAAGAAAAAAAAACTGCCATTCAAATGTCAATCCATGAATCCTACGTTGGGGGCTGCTCATAATTCTGTCAACAATCATCTACATAAACAAATACGAGCACTGCTTGACTGAAATTAAACACGCTGAGGAGAGGATGCTAGCAAATACTCAATTGATCTCATTTAAGCCACAAACTGAAGGCACGACTCAGAAATTATGTCGTATTCGTCAGAGTGCACATAAAACTAAAAGGAGGCTATTTTTCTTCCTCGGAGAACGTTGGTTTTCCTTACTCAGATGTGGAACAGCCTCCAGGTTCATCCACCTAGTAACAGTTGACTGCCCAATAAATCCTGTCGCTAAGCAACTTTTGTTCATCATTTATTCTGACGTTCTCAGAACGTTCATCTACCGATTGGGTTAACATCTTTTTATTTCTCTGCGATCACTTTAATCCGTAGCGCAGTAGTTTCTAGGAACATCTCACTATTTTCGACGATTCTGTCAATAGAAGTGGCGTCCAAAATATCCAAAAGGAAGCGCCCAAATCATTGAAGTCCCAAACTGAGGTACCTGGGGAAATCTAGAAACCATATCGTGGAAATGTTTGGTTAAACCAGTTCTGCTGTGAGTGACAGCTATTTTCCAAGAAGAAACGTTGCATTTGCAGAGGCTCGAGGAGCGTTCCGGTTGAATAGCTCCTGATACTTGATTACCGCTCCTTATCTTTCGAATTTTTCTAGGATGGGACTTCGGAAAATCCCAAATTTTGTGCGTGATAGCTTATCTGTAGATCTTTTCTACGGAAACACTATGATGAATTAGACCATCAAGTGATTGTCCAGGTATGAAAAGGTGTCAATTCTGATGGGGCGATTTTTCTGGTTTCCGCGATCGCAGAAGTGCGAATGAACAGTAAAAACAATCCCACTGAGCGTTTTGAAATCTCTCAGGACTACTAATTCGGTTCGTTAAAACAGGTTTATACTCAGTTCATAGAACAAAATTCGCTCAGAAGTGGTTAATGTGAAACTCCCAAAACTATCGCTCATAATTGTTGCCTGCGTTACTCACTGTATTTGCATACTGTTCAGTTCCCATATGGATATCTTATCATATAGATATACTATGAAAGAAGATTTGTACCCTGTGATACATAAAAATGGACCTGTTGAAGGCCAGAAATCCTCAAAATTCAGCAAAGGTCTAGCGAAGACTACTTGCGCTTCTACAACGGTTCAGCCATGTGCGGAATTGCTGCGTTTTCTCGCAGAAATAATTCAAACAAACATTTCCCTAATGCGGTCTGTGATTTTACCTAACTGTTCATTTTTAGGACTTAAAAATGCCCAATGCGTCTATAATTTGCGCGCACCCTGTATGTACTCTGTGAGACTAAACAACAAAAACATGTTCCCTAATGTACTGAGGTCGTTCAAGAACATTATAGATTTGTATCAGAGTTCCTCAAAGTTTATGCAGGTTCTCCATAGGGTAATGTTGTTTGAATTTCTGGTAATTTTTGTTTTCTTTTGTATGTTTAATGATTTTTAATTATTTGTTTTGTCTCTGCCTCACCATTTACGAGACGTGGAATCATCAATCGTCGATGTAAAGAAGTTGTGAGGAGAAAGTGCAGTGGTATGGGGAAAATCACTTTCAATTCGCTTTCTTTCCTTGTCTGGAGGCTCAGTTTGGAGCATGGGGATTCTTTTTTTCGTCAACTTTTATTTCCATTTTTGTATATGTGAAAAAGAATGTCTTCGCAGTCGAAAAAACCAATATTACATCCCATACATCCTTAATTCTCTCTGTTCAGAGGCAAAAAAGTTTAAGAAAAGCTTGCATTCTCCAATTTCTCGAAGGTAAAATATTCCTCTCCAGAACATGGTGCGCGGCGTGGACGAAGGATGTTCCATGAGAACTTTTCTCTGGATTTTTTTTCGCAGTTTGAACCTTTTAGACTTCTTCTTTACCCTTCTCAGACCTTGCAAAAATTCTCACTATCTCTTAGTGAGCGTCATGATGATGTAAAAAGGGGCGTGTCAGCTTCACATGATTGGTTCCATCGAACCCTGTCCTCGCCGATCCTGCATACGCACAATTTGAATTGAGAATGAGGACGAGTCGACACAGAAAGGGGGGTGGTGGAAGGCACCGCCTCATTTTGCCTCATAGCCACCCATATCCACTAATTTTGGTTCAAAAGCATGGAGGGAAGGTTCATACGAAAAAGAGGAGAGACTGGTGCGGGGGAGGAATATATAAAAGTGTGTATCTGTAATATTGGCAGTATCCTATATCGTATTACCTATATCGTATTACATGAAATAAATTAGCATAATGAATTATACTTGTTTACAGAATGAGATTCCGTGGGCAGGATATTTTCCAGATAATCCCTAGGAAATAATTTTGCGTGAGAATTTCCTCGGTTCCCTATTTATTTCGGGAAATTAAATGAAAGCATTTCTGTGCTAATTTTCATAACCATTGTGCCCACGGCGTTTCTGAAAAGCAAAGAAGTTTGAGGATTTCTGTGAATGCAATTTGCTGGCGTCAAACGATTTGACAAACTGGTCTGCTGGCGGCCTGGCTTCAAGCGCTAGCGATGCGCAGACTTTGCTAGGCTAGAAGTAGTGCGAATGAAAAAACAATAGTATAGATGATTGCAGTCTGTGGGGGAATAAAAACAGCAATGTGAGGCGACTATCCCATTACAACTGTAGCCACAGTAGCGATCGTCGATCATCCCACACATAGCAGGAGCGTTATCAAAAAGTTAGTATAAACAAACTGTCGCATTTTTGTTACTGTATCAGGAGAGAATTTATCAGGCTAGAATTTAGACTAGTTGCGTGGAGCCACACGGTCGCTCATGCGTTTCTCTTTCCAGAAATGTTCGAAAATCTTGTTCGCATGAAATTTCCATCATTATTGCAGTAACTATTGTTACTCTATGTCCTGAAGAGTCTACAGAGAATGATCTCCAAGCGATCTGGTACGGGCAGACCCGCACACATGCTGCCAATATAAATTGCCCCTTGTTAAATGGAGTGCGCCTTCGATGAGATCACCCCATCCCCCCCCCCCCCCACCCCCCCCNAGAAGCTGGTAGCATGTTGGGAACTCCACATGCGAAACTGCACAAACTTTTTCAAATAATTCACAATGTGGCAACTTTCCATAAGATATATGTAATAAGCGGCTGTTTATGTTACCAATACTGTCAAAGCACCAACACGGTATCTTAGTTGGCCCTGTCCCCTACAACTGCATCTACAGCTTCGAATACAACTTTCTTTGTTTTGCAGAAGCTTTATTTATTTGTTAGCCAAAGCTGCAGTCGTGGAGTGTAACCAGTATACTTTGGACCGAATAAATATCGAGTATTTTTTATAACTTCAATAACATTTCAGGAAACATTTTAAACTTCCAGATATTTGAGAATGAGAAAAGCCCAAAGCTCTTCTTCTCTTTCGTACAGCACCGCAGTGATCTCTAATGTTAGAACATTAGAATTTTCCACTTATTCGAAGTATTCGAATGTCCCAAAATGGGAGACCAACACAGTGCTGCACGAATGAGAAGGAGAGCACTAGGGCCTCCTCATTCTCGAATATCTAGATATTTGAATTGTTTCCTAGATGGTTATTGAAGAAACAAAATTATTCGATTTTTATTCGGTCCAAAGTATAGCCTCTAGTAGCTTTCTATGGGTGAGGTTGAGAAAAATCTGTGCATTTACTTTTTGTTTACACTGTAAATTATCCAGTAATAAGTAAGAAGTGAACGAAAATTATTAGGACTAGTCTAATAAGTTGCCGATAAGTGCTATACTTAAATGTACGAAACCTGAATTATCGCTGAAATTACCTCGTATTATAGTCTGTCTTGAGAGCGAAAGTAGTTGAGTACTTGTACCGACTGCCTCTCTTGCCTATCTCCTCATTCTCCACACTATTCGCGTTCTTTTTATCCTGACGTCTCCTCGGCTCTCTTCTCAGGAATGCCTATAAATTCTGGTTTGAAAAGACCGTTTATTTGTGCGTCTAGTTGTTGTTGTTAGCGAGTTGGCGAGTAAACAAGTAGATAAATAGATAAACAAGGAAATAAACGAGCAGATAATGTGTGTATCCTGAGCATTACTATTCCAAGGCGGTCGCCAAAATCATGACCTCCAGAATAACCTGTTTCGTTTGCACTGCTGTTTGCATTTCTTGCCTGATGGAATATCACAAGCTTCCTCTGTCTCTTTTTCTCTGATGTATCCCCAGCTATCTTCCTCATTGAAACGGTCTATGCTAGTTTTTTTTTCTTTTCTAAAAACGGAGAGTATTCCTTCCAGCCTTTTTCTGCTATTCCTCTGTATGCTAAAGTTTTAGATTATCGCTTAATTTCAGTGTGAAGCCAAAATTTTCGTGCCATTCCTTCACAATGTCAATATTATCACAACATTTACGTATGTTTACAGCCGCGATCGAAGCTAATAACTTCGTCGTTGAATATTCAACGCGAGGCTGAGGATACGCTTCTGGAAACGGCCATTTCCCTTACGTAATGACCATAAAATGGATCGCATTGCTATATTGCTCTCATAAATTTGTGCCAAACTCAAATAGAATTTTATCTACCGGGCCTGCTCGGGAAAATATGCCAGCAATGTGAGAAAAAGTCGTTCATAGTTCATTCATTGAAATATCAACCTGTCCGATGTTATGTTGTCTGGTAGACATTAAAAAAGCTGCTCCTGACAGCTCTGCCTTTCGTCCCTTTTCTGGAAAATTCGTCAAGGCCCGCTACCAAGCGTCCGCCTTTTGTTATTGTTTCTGTGAACATTTTTTACATATGTTTTACATAATTCCATGTAAAAATTCACAGTGACGTTACTCTGTTTTCTATTACCATAAAAAGTATTCATCATCAGTCACGGGGCGTCGTTTCATGACGTAAAATCAGAAATGATCAATTTCCAATAGAACCCAGTTACCTTTCCGGCACGTTTTCGCTCCCAGTTCCATGCCATAACCTACGTACGTAGACTAAGAATGGCGTGGAATTTTGCCAGGATTCTCGCTTGGTAACCTAATTTCCGTTTAATCCGTCTGTCCAGCGCCCAATTTCGGCAGTTCACTCCTGCTGCAGATAAGCGAGAATGATTTCGTTCTCGCGATGGATAGCATATGCTTTACCAGTTCGCAGCTGGTTTGCTTATCCCCCCGACTGGTCTTCGCCCCTTTCGTCCCACCATCGTATATCTCGAGAGCGCCGCTCTTAACTGTTTTCTTATTTTGGTAATCACACAGCGATTTGGCGACCACCTTCTCTTATCTCTTTGTTCATTGTCTTTATACAATTACTCTAAGCATTATAGTGACCACTGGGGGTGGCAGGGGTGAAGGCGAGGTCCCAGATGGCCTGCGTTAATGAGTTTAAGCTGCTATTTGGATTTTGTCCTTGGGATTTTCCGACACGGAATTAATGGGTCCTCTGTCCCTTTTTCTCTCTTTTTTGTGATCCTAGGGTTCACAATTTCAGGATATCGAAGCTTTTCCCACGCAAAATCCAGTATACTCGATAATACAGAGGCTTACAGCCTCGGACTTCCTCAAAATTCCTAAGGTTGGTGGCCTTTGTCTAAACATTGCCCAGACATTCAAAAAATCTGCTAACTCATGAATTTTACCCACTACTTTTCCAGAAATGTCCTCTCCGCGTCTGCTCATCTGTGGTGGCCTTACCGTTGGTACATTGTTGTGGTTTTCCAGATCTATAGATGAATTCAGATCGGCTGGATCTACCGACTACGTAACCGGCGAGAGCTCTACCTACGCTAGCTTGGGTGAGGAAATTTTGGGCTTTTCCTCGGAATTGCCGTTCGATATCTTATTAATTTTTTTGTCTCTTTGTTTATGAAGATGACACAACGGAGACACCAGCTGCTAAGCTGAATCCTTTCGACACATGCATATTGCCGGAATACGATCCGTGGGATGAGGATATAGTACCGGTTAGTAGAGACTTTATTTGATATATCAGCGCAGAATTGCTACTTTAGCAATATGTGCAGAAAAGCGCAGAAAAATAGCTAATTGTAATTGTAAGAGTTTTGTCTCCATCACTGGAGGTTTTTGTTTACTTACCTCATCACATACCTTGTTAATTTTTTAAAAACTCATTTCATAAGATGAAATGAATCAAAATTTGCTGAATACACTCATTCAGTGCACTTTGGAGAAAGAACAGATCCACAGTTGCGAAATGCACAAGGCCATTGAACGCGACTAGATCGAAAGCATCAAAACATGCTGTCTCCAGTTCAGAACGGGAGAGCAGACTAGCTGGGCGGAGCATACCCGCGAGGGGCGGAACTTACGTACCTGCAGCAGCGAATTATCATGAGTGGATTATCCATATTTGATTATCCATTTAGCCATTATCCGCAGCTTTTGGCATGTCCAATACCCGGGCCTTTAGCACCGGATAACAATCCTGAAAGGCGGAAAATGGTTGCATCGAGGAGGGGATGTGGCGATTGAGGAAAAATGAGGTATCCTCATTTTGGAGACCAGTAGATTTTTGGAATTAAAATTAACAAAAATCACAGCACTGCAATTTTGTTAGTGTGAGAAAAGGGTCAAGATAAACCGTAAGGGCTGGGATTCATAAATGTATAGCTCAGCAAAACCAGGTTAGCAAACAAACTTTCAATCCTACGACTCCTAGGAACACATAACATATGGGGTAGCCAATCACGCTATCCATTGCTGGTTTGCATATTCAGCGTTCCATGAATCCCAGCCCGAGTTTTTGTAGTGTAAGAAGCCGTTCCGGAGCGGTGCGGCTGCATGTGTACAAAGAGTAGATTAGATATGCCGAGATTTATTCATTTTTTCAATCTGTATTCCATTTTGCCCAGCGTTGTGTGGTTGTTTATATTGCAGCATTAAAGGCAAATTCTTCAACTAGGAAATGCCATTTATGCCACAAATTTTCTATCTAGAATGACCTAGAACGCGAGATACCAAACCCATCACTTCAGTTCGTTGATCAAGAGTACAATCCACTGAACAACTGCAATCGCAAATTCAAACCTATGACAACGCTCAAAGACGGCATCGTCACCGTAAACGCCGAGAATGTCACATGTCAGGGAAGGTAAGGAATCGCTTAGTTGAAATATAATGCAGGCAGAAAAAACAGTTTTCCGTTTTATACGTTAAGAAATGGAAAGAGAATTTTGAACATAATTGTTGTTGACATTTCGCCAAACCAGTGGACGAATTACCAGGTGTTTGACTCGACGCAGCGATAGGGCGAACAATCGTGGTCGATGGGTGAACGTCGACGAGGCTGACTTCAGATGCGAAATTGTGGAGACGTTGTGCACGGACACGACGGGCAAGGATGTCTATCAGATGGTGCATGCGCAAGTGGTTGAGAAGTAGGTATTACTAGTACTCATTCTAACACCATTGCTCTGTAGATTTATCAGTTCTACACCTTATTTTGCAATTATGATTTCCCGTTTTTTTTGTTTTGGTTCGGTATATTGATTACTAATTTTGTTTATACTCAGGAACGATACAAAGTTATACAAAGGGAATGCTAGGAGCGAAAACTACCACAATGTCTACGTCATACTGCTTGACTCAATATCATCTACACAGGGAACTAGGTATGAGAACTTGTTTAGCTTCACGATCCTTAGTATGCGGTAGATAAATTTATTTTTTTTTATTTTGAATTCACAGCCCGGAAATCTCGGATTAGGTTCCCCGATTTCTTTTTTTGTAAATGAGAAAGTTCTCAATTTCAATCCTGAGAATTTAACGACACACACACGTTCTAGGAATCTCCCACAAACCATGCATTTCTTTGAAAAATCCATGGAAGCTGTTTCTTTCCCACACATCAACAAGGTCGGGCTCAACAGTCGTCCCAACGGCGTGGCGTTGTGGTTTGGTAAGGAGCATGAGGACATTAATTGTGTGCAACGCTGACTAATTACTGAAATTCAGGAAAAAGCATGGAGAAAGTCGACAGGAAGCTCTTCGGTCTTCCGGATCTCGAGCCAGATTGGACTTATAACTACTTCTGTAGGAAGTACGTGGACAACGAGACTTTTTTGATGAAAGAGTTTTCGGATAGAGGATATAAGGTAAGGTTCTATAAGACCCTTGTTTTTTTTCGGACGTTTATTTATTTGTTTACTTAATTATTTGTTTATAATATTGAAAGAGGAGGGTCGGTTAATCAGTATCGTCATCCTCGAATACCTCTTGCTTTCATTTTTTTTTTGCGATTTCTCTGCGCACCACTTCTCTGAAACAAGTTATAAACTGACTCAATGATAGATTAGTCCTGCCAAGAACCTTTTTAAATTTTATTCTTTTGTTACAGTAAAAAATTTCAAATATATCCATAATATAATCCATACAAAACATGACCATCAGATCAGAAACCCAATACCTGAGTATCAGTGGCGGACGCAAAAAGTAGGCGCGGGGGGGGGGGGGGGCGGAGAAAAAAAATTGGG
>JARK01001566.1:92451-167993 GCA_000688135.1 Ancylostoma ceylanicum
GGGGGGGGGGGGGGGGCGGCCCCGTTCCCGAGAATGTGTCGCCGAATTTTCGAAATCACTTTACGGAATAAAAAAACCTTGTACTAGTGTATTTTTGATTGCTTATCCGTATTATAATTTTTGAATAACTTTTATTGATTATTTAACATCATAATTAATATTTTTATTATTTTTATTTTCCATCCCGGTCCCCAAAACAGTGGAGACCCCATTTTTTTCTCACGCCCCACCTCCCGCGCAGTTTCTGCTTCCACTGCCAGAAATGTAAAAGCATTTAGGGCCTGATCATAGAGAATACCCAGGGTAAACGTGTTGACGCCTAACGACGGGTAAATTTGTGTGGTGTTGACACTTTTACCCCTGGTGATCTCAGTGATGCACACGGACCCAGAATGAATGGTATAAGCCAATTTCTAGCCACAAACAAGAAGTCGATTATCAACCCTGTACTTCCGCACAACCCATAGGCATCTTATGAGGGTTCCAGAATTCTTTTGAATAAGGTTTCTATGTGTTAGTCCTATTGCAACAATTATGCATTCCTCCCAGAGATTTACTATCCCTCTTTATATAAGAAAATGTATTGCAATAGCGAATGAAAAGTGAATAAATTTCATAACAACGCTCCTCAGTGCATTATTCGAACTCTACTGGATTTTCGAGATAGTTGTTAGTGTGTTGGAGCTGTAAGCGAGGTTGTTAGTTTCTCCATTAACGGCTAACGTTTCGGCGAGTTCGCCTGGTGAGGCTGAAGGGCTGAAAGGGGGTCGATAGCGGTCTATCCGAACAAAGGTCTATCGAAGCCACAGATTTTTCGGGCTATTTTCGACAACATTGTACAAAAGCGAGTTAGATATATACTTTACTGTTGGTCCACAGTGTGGTGGATTAATGGCGACCACTGCTGGCTGGCGTAAGGGAAGTAATGTGCCTAGAGCAGCTCACAATAGGTGCCCTAAGTACGGATTGAGCCCCCGCGTGATTGAGAGGCTTTTCTCTTTGCAGTTGCGCCAAGATAGTGATAATAATATCTACTGCATTTCTTGCGGCGTATATGCCCTTCTCGGGTGTTTCTTCACAGCTATTCATGAGCCTTCATAGAAGAGATGGAAATGCCATTCGAGAAGGCACAGGCGAAATTTAATAACACCAGACGCACGCGAGCCTTTAACGGGAGCCAACGTCAGCGTATCGCATCTGCATTACCATAATGCATCTCAACGTCGTTTTTGTTTTCGTCAACGAAGAAGAGTAATAAATGGGATTAGGGCTAGTACCTTCTACCTTCATATGCTTTCACGGCTCTAATAAAATAGGAGACCTTTTTAGTGGTAATAAATTCTGCATTATGAGGAGTATAAAAAGTATAACGGCGGGTTGTTTGATCGACTACAAAATCTCCCCTCAGACCACTAAAGCTTGAACGCTGCTAAAAGCTTAAATTCCATCAGATGTATTGAATTCACTTCCTACAACTAAGTATGACATCAGTATCAGTGGACGCACTTCTTCTTCCTGGCCTGTTTCCCACGGTTTGGGGTCGGCGTTTCTCATGCGATTGCGCCATTCCCTTCGATCGAATACATCATCCGTCCTGAGCTTTAGTAATAGCATATCATCTTCAATGCTATCTAGCCACCGCGTCTTGGGTCTTCCTCTCGGTATGCGCCCTTACAGAGTGATGTTCATTGTTGATTTGGCGACTGAGTTTTTGTCACTTCTCAGTACGTGACCGTACCAGCGTAGCCGAGCCTCCCGCATCTTTGCCGTAATGGGTGCTACTCCAAACAATGAGCGTACGTCTTCATTTCGCACTCATTGGATCTAAAATTGTGCATAATTTTCGGTATAATCTCAGCTTACTAAATTGACATGTCAAATGATTTTTTATTCATTGAACGAGGCACTGATAAGAGAGAGGGTCGCGTCTCCAAACGGGCGTGGCGTTACTCAAAAAGTCCAACACTAAGCACGATCAGTCCTATAATCTTTTTCGTTGCAGAAGTTAGTTGTAGAGTTGCCAGAGGGGAAAGAGCGCGGGAAAGTGCGCTGTAATTTGAGAAGGTGAGAAGAAAAACCGGCAATTCGCATGAACACTCAGCTATCGTCGCAATTGAAACAGACTATGATAACTAAAAGGGTGGAGGAAGAGAACATATTCACTTCTTCCATTACGGTAATTATCATTCACAGTTCTTTATCAACGCTCAGGGTGCAACTGACGTACAGTCGTTCCAAAAAATACTTGCCTCCGGCATCCACCGCCCGTCTGCTGAGCCGCTCCACGGCTCCTATGCATTATCGTACGTGCTGCAACGTGGCTCAGTCGACGCGCAGTTTAGCGTGATCATAATGCATAGGAGGCCGGCGCGGCTCAGCAGACGGGCGGTGCATGCCAGAGGCAAGTATTTTTTGGAACGACTGTATTTCATCGTTTCAGGTCGTCCCCAATCGCAACAGAGGCAGGAATGTTCCTGATAAACTACATCAATTCATTTCTCAAACGGCATGACAAATCCCATCAATGTGAAACGCTGAAGTTTCGACATGTAAGACCACATTACTTTGTTGGATTTTATCCGACAAGTGATCATCTATGACTTAGACAATCTCAATATCTGCGTTCGTTCCCGAAGAAGTCACGAAAACATACAAAATCTCGGTGAAGGCTATGCCGCCGTCGAATGGAGAGTTCAAGGTGAGTGATGACGTCACAATACACATCAATTTTCGACCATAATTTTTCTTGTTTCATTTCTAGAAATAGAATTTCTGAGTTAAAAATTGCACAATCGCACAAATCACCGCTCCTCAGTAGTTTCAATTTCTTAAGGCAGTTGTGCGGCGAGTACGCAAAAAGTTCGAAATGGCTTCTGCGTCCGTCGATCGACTCGACAGATTCGGCAACAATGGAAAATGCACCAGCGACTGGTTGAAACACCTCTGTCATTGCAAAGTAAAGAAAGAAAAATTGAAGACATCGAAAAAGCCATGAATTTCCTCTCGTGTAGAATTCTACACTAGCTCCCCTTAGTACTGATGAGTTCCGAAGAAGGCGATATTCACTATCGGCCATAGCTTCTGCGTAGTGAAGAGACCAAAATAGAAATTAGGTACATTTTTCTTTTCTTCCTTATTACTTGTTCACGTACTGTCCCTTTCGAAACGATAGGCAGATTTCATGGGCGGTTCCTTGCCTTGCGGACATAGAATCGTGGCAGGACCTGAACGAGGGGTGCGGTAAGAACATGTTCCGAGTAAGAGGGTCGCGTAGGTAGTGCCACGCGCCTCGTCCGTTACAGTATGTATGTTCACAAACTTTCGATACAATCTAGTCGTGGATTATCATTTCGGAGTTGTTGTCAATACTCTCACTATGGGTTCCCTTACATATTATGTGCAACAATGTTAACTGTCTGTGTAACATAATTTGACGGGTGTATTGTAGCAACATGCGATTTCTAGTGTTGTTACAGTATTGTTAGTCATGTGCCATCATTGTTTCCCTCCATTCTTTCAGCAAGACAGTTGATCAATGTCATCCAGTTCTGCTTTATTGTTCAATTCTGACCACGCTTCAGGAACTAAGTGTGCATAAAACGATAATAGAAAGCATCAATAATTTGTTCGAACAAAGCTGGAAAGGTAACTTTCGTCAGTTGCAACAGTTAAAATAATAAACTACGTGATACCCTGGGCCTGCAACGATCCTGAAACCGTTTTACACTGTGACACGTTCGACGAAAACAGGTAAGGAGCTGCAGGGTTGTCATATCGCTGAAAGTGGACAGTTTTGCCAAAATCACACAGTCATACTTTTACAGAGTATGGGAGACATGTGTGGTGAAATAATTGCACACCAGAACAGCTGAGAGACGCAATCCATAACTCACTCGTGGTCTATCGACAGCCGGTTTTCACCAGCTGACATCCATAAAGACCATAAAGGCCGTGTACGATTAATGGTATGTATTGTAGTTATGGAACTAATAGCGCTCATTCTACATGAAGAAAGGGGAAGTCAGCTATCCTAGTAGTAGTGTGGATATGGGACACTCAGTGAAGGTACACACATGATTCACTGATTTCTGTACGGCTACGAAAAAGGCATGTACAGTGCCGGCCAAAATTTTATAGCCTTTTGAACGTCCGTTCATAACTTCCGTTATTGTGAAGCTTAGAAGGTCAAATTTCTATGAGAGATTCATACGTTCAAGAGCTATAGGGAATTGTGAAAACCAATTATTCCGTGCATGAATTCTTTTAAGAGAAAAATTTATTAGTGAAGATCGAAATTTGTGATTTGGTGGTATCCATGAACAGCCAGAGTATGACATTTGTGGCTGAAATCTAACCATAAATATATTAATTAAACTAATTGATTCAATTTTTCAGAAAAAAAGTGAGGGTTTGTGTACTCCTATGCGAAAAGCGCGGAGCGGCTTGTGACAAGTCTCACACGTCCTAACTTGTTAGCTGTGGGGATTTTCAGATGCTTGGTGCAGTAAACTCCAAACGGCCGTGGACAAGAGGTGGGACCGCGACGCGGCGTTCTTGGGCAGAGGCACAGGGGCTCTCGAGTTCTCTGCTGCTGGCAGAAGCAGACAACCAGAGCCAGCATGCAAAGCCCCTGTGTCTCTGCCCAAAAACGTCGCGCCGCGGGTCCGGTCCTTGTCTAAGGCCGTTTAGAGTTCACTGTATGGTAAAAACGGCACGGAAACGATATGGGAGTCAGGGATGAGCGGGTACGAGATTCTCCAAGACCCGGATAACGGTCCAGACAATGGATAGACCGAAAATGAGCGGATAACCTACAACGGTGAGGATTCGTCGTGCAGGACAGCACCCAGGAACACAACCCAAAGAATATCACCAAAACTTTTCTGACCGAGAGCAGAAGGTTCAAGGTCTCTACCACCTCATATTTTACTCCAAGAATCTAACCACTGATGAAACCTGAAGGGAAAGGCGCTGTAATACGTCGACCGCTATCCTGTGGCGAAGGCCCGGATAACGGTGCGGATAACGGATAGGCCAAAACCTATGGATAACGGCTAAACGGATAACCGGATACGGATAATTAGCGCTTCGCTAGTAGGAGCATGGTCTGTCAGTTCAGTGAGTGCCCATGGGAGGACCTTGTCTGCAATTACGACCGTAGTGGTATCGGTCAAGCGATTGGTTGTTTCGACCTATTTTTCGCACCGGTAGTATGATCCCTTACTTTGTGTTATGTTTATTACGTTTCCTAAGGAAAACATACAAAAAGAAACATATAAAACCGGAACACAATGACAAAACAATCGATGAACATCGTAAAAGAGAAATGTGCAAACAACGAACCCATAATGAAAAGAGGTACAAATAATAAGAGGTAGAAGTAAAAAGTCAACAATCCCTTACATCTCGATGTTTCACTACTGTTTCCGAGCGAACCAGCCGATCTGCCAGGCGATACGGCTGCGGTCGTAATTGCAGACAAAGTCCCCCTATGGGCACTCCCTGAGCCAACAGACTATACATGGGACGCCTGCGCTTGAGCAGCATGATACTCACTCCCAGGTGAGTGTAGAGTACACACACCGCAATTCAATCATTTCTGAAACCGACTATAGCAGATGTCTCGTGCAGCGAACAGCGCTCACATTTTATGCAGTGAACAGCGGGTTCGGCAGTGTGGCTGTCGCGATCGAGAGACCCTAAATCGACGGCTCGGTGCTGTGAGGGTGAGGCTCGCGGATAAACTCTCCCAAAGAGATCGACCTCCCCATTGTGTCACGGATTGAGAGCAGCGATCGGGGTGGGGGCGCGACGAAGGCGGCGGGGCGAGAGAGCGCCGCGGAGCACGCGGGCCGCGGAGCGCGCAGACGCGGCCGCGAGCGCTCGCCAACGGTCGCAGTGTGCGTCGTCCTCGGCGATGGCTTGTCAGACGGGCATAAGAGGTGTGTTTTTAATTTGTTACATCGCTTTCTTCGCTTTCCACGTTTCTCCCTAGCTCTACTAGTCAGTAGGGCTCAGCTATTTGCTCCCTTCAAGCTTCAGCTGTCATCTTATATTAATTTTCTTGGAAGTTATTTGTTTTACGCCGTTTCAATTTTTTTTACCAACTTGAAAGCTTACAGTGACCTCATTTATTTGACCTCTAACGAATCTCAGCTCTAGTACTTCTACGTCAGTTAATTTCGTTCAAGTTCTTGAAGAAATTGTGTGCAGTATTACTGGAAATGAGGAAAATTTCCCCAAAATTTAATCAGGACTCATCGCCCATTTTGAGCTTACACGATTTACTTGAATTCCAGATGAAATTTATTCGGAAACTGCCAATGTATTACCACCATAGGGAGAATCTCATGAAATAACGCATTGCAAGGCTCATTTCCATTGAGTCATGCGTGCAGAAGCGCCCATTGAATGACGCTTCAAGCATTATTGTTCGACAGAATGGCGAAAAGTGAAGCAAACTTTTGGTTTGATCATGGAAAGCCATCAAAACTGAAAGTGCGCGAAGCACTTGGAGCGATTTTCACTACTTACGGGCTTAATTTGCGCTTCGAGGCTGCTTTTTTGGGAAAAATCTGGATTTTTCTGCTGGGATAGGCAGGACTAGCTAGTAGGCGTTCGGTATCATTGAGAGATCTCACCTTTCGTGGATTTAAGTTCTGCTAAGCTCTAACTCTTCGCAGGTACAGGAAAATCCTCGTCGCTGATGTAGGTAAACATTGCTTTGTGGTAGTCCCTTTCTAACTCCTGTCCCCTTTCAACTCATGATGAAGTTAGTTTGAGAAAGGTAGATCCTGATAGGATAGGATCCCTATGGAAACGTCCGTACGTAGAAAATGGAACAATTTTTGCACCTATCACAGTAGGTGAGCCTTGCTTACTGGGTATACTGCCGTGGAATCTGAAAAATAACATTGTTTCGTTGTTTTACAACATTGTTCCATTTACAAAACTGCTATGGCTTCGTCGGCTAGCTGTAAACATACAGCGATCAAAAAGTTCAAAGAAATTTCGCGCACTCTGCGCAAACTCTTGCACGAGCTCTCAAGGGTGGACCGAAGTATCGTCTTGGTTCGTTCAAATGTCAATCAGCACTTGAGTTTGGGGATTACGAAATAGGCCCTTTATTCGTTTCTTTTTTGCCCACAACATGTGCATAGTCCGTTCTCTGTAGCGTCATATCACAATATGGCTTCTTTTTCTAGGATTAACATCTCAAATTCAAATGAACACATGTAGAATTCGTTTTGCATATCAAAACAGTGTTTTGAGACGTGGGTAATGGTTCTTTTCATAGTATTGGATCGTTGCCACTGCCAGTGGAAACGCCCTGAGTCGTTGTATACAGAGAACTTGCGCGCTGCACATGACACATTGATTGTTTGGTCAAAATCCTGACGTTCTCGGATCCTCCGGCATGATAAATTCGTTTCGCATCGCTGTTGTCCATAACAAGATCTTGTTGGAGAAGCTGTCACAGTTTGACGTGGCGTTATCAGAACTGACTTTTAAGATTATACAGTGGTCTAAACAATGGTGCCTTGACTGTTTATGCCGCTCTGACACATGTTCGCTAAGGCACCAGATGGCTGAAATACATGTCGTAGCAAGCTGAAACCCGCAATATTAATTGCATTAGTACTCGCGACTACACAGTTATTTTATCCTTCGACATTTTTTTCGTCTCTATGGTTGAATTTCTAATCTTCGCTCCATCTGTCGCGGATGGTAGTAAAAAGGTCACGCGAACATAAGATTTCCCCAGTGTCAGGTTTCGAGACGGTTATGTATGTGTGTTCAGAGAGCTGGAGTAGCTGAGATCTGCAGTTGTTACCAATATTTGCTAAATTTGTGGACATACAGCTCTATAGAGTGGTCTCAACACTTAATCCAATCTGCATTCTCTCCATCTGTTTGAATCGATAGCGAATTGCTGCACTTATTATTGCTAGTTTGTTAGATGGTACTGGAAATTTTGGGAAGTAAGGTGAATGGGGAGTTGCTATGCTCCTATACGGAGTAGTTTATGTACAGTCGTTGTCGAAGAGATAGACGGATGCGCGCGCCGCTGCAGAATCGTGGCGAGACCTACCCGACCCTCTCGGTTGGGACATGCTTTCACCGCATCACTCGTCCAGGTCCCGCAGCGATTCTGCAGTCACGGAATCCGTCCATAATTCTGAGAGGAACTGCAGTACATGTATTACATGTAATTGGTGACGTGGCCATAATATTTAGTAACAAATTTAAAGTTGTGCTACATCGATTCCGAACATTTTCATGTGTCTGAGTGTTCGGTTGTCCAGAAACTCATTGCCGTTTTTTGTATTTCTTCTTTTTGGCAATTTTTAATAACATATCCTGTTTGTCTTCACTGTTTACTTACACCGAACCCATGCAAAGTTTGCATAATTCGAAGTTGAGGCGCTGAAAGAGTTATTAAAAGAATGTGGAGAATGCAGTCAAATGACTAGCTACGTTGGAATCTGCTTAATTATTCAGCTATACGACCAGAATTTTCCATTGCATCTGCGCTTGCTGTTATTTGCGCTTTAATTCTGGTTTTGAACTAGAAATTACGAGGTTTGAAGCGGAGCCCACTTCAGCAATAATGGCTGAAAGCTGTGTAAGAAAGCTGTTTCGACCATTGGCCAATGAATAGTGGAGTAGTCCTAGGACAGCTATGCTCAGAGTGTTGCGCTAAGTTTCAAAGTCGCTGTCTCGCCAATGAAGTGCAAGCAGTGGAAGTAAGTATTTACAGGGGTAACACTTTGGCTGCCCGCAGAGTTCTGGAACGCCTTGCACACGTCTTGGCGTTTGCGGCTATCCTGGGGGCATTGATCCTGTACATCGGCGATCTACCAACGCGCGATGGCAGGGTCGATACCCGTCGAGCGTTCACAAACGCCAAGACGCTCACAAGCGCTTTCTGAAACTCTGCGGGCAGCCTTCGAAATGGTTGCAGGTTAGGTTTGGTTTCTGTTGCAAGCTAGCTATGAAGTTGAGGAACAGTATTAGTTAGAATCGTTTAAAGGTGGTAGATTCCCTGAACTCACTCCATATGAGACATTTATCAAATATCGAGCGACAAGCGGTGAACCATCTCCGTACATTGGTTGTTTTACACCTCCTTCTCCTTCCATGACCTTTTGTTACCTTGAAATATCTTCTTTCTTGAGTAAATTGAGTTTTATTCCGCCAAATGAGCACAGCTCATATTTATTCTCCTGTAAATGCGTACCCTTTCATAGGCACACTTAATGATTCACCCAAGTCTCTTTTTGGTTTCTTGTTTTGCTTTCATTTTGTTTGCATATTGGCTATAAGAGAGCCTTATTAATGGTCATTGTTATCGTCTTATTCACCTTTGGTTTAGCAATGCAAGCTAAGACATAGCCGATGACGTTATCGGGCGCAATAGGGAAAGGTTAAAAAAGTAAAAGCTCTCGACGCATCTCATTAAAGATTTCTTGTGAAAAGGCGAGTGGGTTTAGCAAAGAAACGTCGCGAACAGGCAAGAAATAAGCAATCACGATTCGTTGTCGAATTTCGAGCGTTTTCCACTCAGTTTAGAACTTGTACAGGAGTCCATGCTACAGATTCGGTGCTGTTAGTGCTTCTAACGTTTGGAAATGACACAGTACTTCGCTTTTTTCTTTTGATACGATCACATTTACATTAAGAAAAGAAAGAAGAAGGTTGACAACAAGGGTTGACCTTTATTTTTGCTTTTTTGGTCCTACCGAAAAAGGTAAGGAGATTTAGGTAGGGTAGGTATTTTTCTTCGCAATCTCTGAGCAACGCTGCAAATATTGCATTTTGTTAAGAGTTACAATTTATATTCTATCATTCTAATCACTTATTTTGTACCATTCTACTGTGTACGATTATTATTGTTATTTTTGCAATATGTGTTGGCCATATATTACTAAGGTTTTGAAAATAACATTTCTTGTTCCAGCCAATGAAGCCCTGCGGAATGCATTCAACCTCGGCAAGCAGGCTAAACTGCGCTTGATAAAAGTCGTCGTAAGAAGCGGTTAGTTTACATTGAATTTTACTTCGTTTATGAGTAGATAGGACGTCAGTTAATATATTTGTTTTATTTCTATTAATTCGGCACCTTTGACGGTTGTCAGATTTCTCGAAAATATTCCATGAAATAGTTGAAAATGTTTACTACTACTATATTTATTTTTAATACCCTTTTCCCAATTATTTAAAAGTAGGATTGATATTTTTAGCGTTTTTTTTTGAAATTCAGTCCGAGTCCGAGAATTGCGGAGATCCCAGTTTTTTCCACTCTCCCCCCACTCTATGTAGATGAGCATTGCTGCATCCTCCACCCCCGTAGATACATTGCTGTTTTTTCATTCACTGTTGTGCCACTGACTTGCTTGGATGCTTTTGCTTCTTCGCGAAAAAAAATCCAACGCAGTTCTTCTAAACTTTGCCCGGATTTCATGCCCAGTGCTGCCTCTCCGCATCTTACTGCGGAACTAAGCCTGTTTTTCTGCCTGTACTTCCTCTTTGCATGACTGCGGCAAATGTTCATTTCCATTTTAACCATAACATGGTCACATGCGCCATATTTGAAAACAATTTTGCCCATATTTTTCGTATTAGGGGGTTCTTAGTGTGTCGTGGTGGGGCTTATCCATTTCATGGGTGCGCTCGATTGGCGTCACGTCAAGGGGTGGGCTTCAGAAAACGAATTAATGCTCCAACTATGCGTAGCATATAAGCATAGATGGTGAATAATCCCTTGAATCAAACCACAGCATCGGAACTGTTGAAATATTAAGACGTTGCGATCGCTATTTCTACTGTTTGGCTCACTACCATTGAACATTATACGTCGACTTGACACAACTGTTCAGTTCATTCCGTCGGCGATTGTTTGCAGTAGTTCCGTTATGCATAAACAACCTGCTGCGCACAGACACTATTTCACATGACATGGGTTGTCAATCATCCGGGCGTTCGCATAATCCTCACCTGTAATTTAATGGAACAACTGAATAGTGTCATTGAAAATGGAATGTTGCCATGCCGTCCATCATGAAAGTGAGGTGGAACGAGACTCATATGACAAATATCGGATTGGAAGCAAAATGAGCTTATCTAGTGAAATTTCTTGTGTAATCTGTACATTCCTTCCGGTGTTTCCGCAATTTTGAGGATGATTCATGTTCCAAGATAAACACTGGTTTAGAAAAGAAACAAACGTCCTTTTGTTTGCCCATATATTTTTATGACGTCTCACAATAGAGACAGAAAGGACGGTTCTTTTAAGAATGTACAACTTGCGAAAGTACGCAAAATGTGAAGGTTTGTGGTGAAGCTAACGTCACAATCTACACAGAAGTGTAGATTGTGACGTTAGCTTCGAACATCTGCTCACCACTAAATGTCCACATAGACTGTAAAGCGTTGTACCCGGAGAGGATGGGGTGTCCGAGCACTGCAATTGGTCAGTTGGACGATTTGGCCAGTTGCAGGGCTCAGACACTCGGTATGACGCCCTCCACAGATCCACGTAAATTAAACATGCCTTTTACAGAGGAGCTCACACCCAACTATGAATATGCGGGTACTAGTAACTGGCGCGATGACTGGCGTGCTACACTGCCCGAATGTGTGGATGCCTTCGAACCGTGCTTTATTTTGTTCCGGCTCAATACTATCACTGAATGGATTTTGATAACGTGAGTTTTTCAGAAAATTAGTCATTGTTTGCGTAGTTTTTTTTTACAAAGCCCACTTACTTTACAATCTTCTGTTAGCGCTTTAGTACTGCGTAACTTCAGCAGTTTTGTTATGTGCAACATTACTTCAGTAAACAGCCCATAAGTAGTTAGTACACCAGGGTGTTTCAGGTTTGCTGATGATCGTGCACCTGTCAAGGAGAAAATGCTGCTCGCAGCTACTCGTGCTACATTCAAGAGCGAATTTGGCCCTTGTTACGTGGAGTACGAGAAACATGTGACTGATAGAAAGGTTGTTCCTGCATTTTGTTGAAGTCATCTATGGAAATGATGGTATGAAATGTTCAGGATTAGATCTATGTGGGAGGCCGGATTTCCACTGAATTTTCTGCAAAAATCTAAACTTGTTGGACTTTTTTCTCTCTATTTTGTTCAATTTTTTTCCAGGACCTATCCTTAGAATCATTCGAGAACTGGCTCAAGACAAAATCTGAATTAGGACCTATGAGCGAAGTCGAGCGAGGTAAGCACGACTTGGCTTTTCCATTGATCGTTGTTTCTCCTTATCTAAATGCTTTATCTTTAGAATTACATAACGCCCAACAAGAACGTGCTGCTGTCGCTCATGCAGGACCACAACACATGAAGGGAGTAGCTTTCCCGTTGGATCGAAATGCTGAAGACGCTGTTCGAAAGCTGGCACAGGGCTCTCTAGCTCTCGTTCAGTTATCCGTACGTTCCTTCATTCTGACACGAGTATTCATGGTTTAATCACATAAGGTGGAGACATTTCTATGATATTACTATTTAGTAATTTTTCTAGGTAGACACTTTAAATGAGGCGATAAAATTAGAGGCAACAGAAGAAAAATTACCCGCTAGTCAGCTGGCAAGTAAAATCCCCCGTGACAAACCACGATACACCTTCTATCGATTGAATCACAGTAATGATGGCCGTCCACAGTCTTCCACATGTGAGTTTTTTCGTGCAGTTCATTTGAAAATCAGTTCTTTGTTCAATTTTTCTTTCAGTTTTCATATATTCACTGCCGTCATCAGGTAGCTCAATCAAGGAACGTATGTTATATTCAAGCTGCAAGTCTCCGTTTCTTGAAACGGCGACGAAATATTTAGGAATAGAGATCGATAAGAAGGTAGGGTATTGCTTTACATTTTTCCTGTGACTTTCTTCTCCTTTGTGGGCGTAGATGATTGAGGCAGTAGGCATTTCTTTTATGTTGTTAGAGGAGTGAATTGAAGGGGAAGTATAGGGTAATTTGTTTTGCCGCTACTCGGTAATAAGTAGCGTTGCAGATGGAGGTCGACTCCAAGGACGATCTTTCTGAGAAGGCTTTAATGGAAGCACTCTATCCGGTTCCGCAAGAGAGTCCGAAGCTGTTTGCCCGACCAGCGCTGCCACGGGGAGCGGGTACCCGTAGAATCACGAAAGTATGACAGCTCTATGTAATTTCTAAGAATTTCTTTGGCTTAGTTGTCATTTTTCTACATCTATCCATAATTTTGCTATTATCATACCACTATGTATAAAGACTGCCGTAAAGTGTCTACGTATTTGAGGTCGCCACTTTCATTTTGCAAAGTTATTGTTATGTATCTCGTGTGGACCTTAATGAAGCTACATATATATTCGATGTTTATTGTACATGATAGAAGGTCTACTTGCAATTAACCTTAGCACTATTAGAGTCTTACGATATATTGAGTTTCTGCGTCAGCGGCTTCGATACCACTCGAGTATTTCATGTGGAGAACGCCGGGAGGAAAGAAAAGAAGGTTCAGCTGAATCGAGAAGATCATCACCCATGGAGGATTATGTCTCGTTTTTCAAAAGTCATTTAGTTAGAGCGGCAACTGCGTAAGCTGGCGTGTCGTCTAGTCAGTTGGCCATATCAACGAGTTTTGACAGCATCCATTCTCTGCAGGAAGGTGACAGTTCTTCGCGTTCCACTTAGAGATGGGATTTAGAAACGAATCAGTATACAGGCCGCGTCCTGTCTTCAATCTATGCACGCTCCCTCAGCTACGATAGCTCTGCAAGGCTTTCGAAAACGTTTTGCATGAGTTTTTGAGATAAAATTTCTTCCAGACGATTTCACCAACTCAGCCTGTTGGTGGCACGAAATTCGTGAAACTTTTCCGTGTCCATTCTGTTTTGAAGATTTTGCAGCTAGTTCATTGGAGCAGTTTATTTCCAAATGCGAATTCCATGTATTTCACTCATACTCACATACAGGAAACTCCAGACGGCGAGGTGGGTACGGATCAGTTCAATTGCCCGTAAAAAGCAGACAGTCTACCACAGTTTGAGTGGCGAAGTAGAAGAAAGCAGAGTCCCTGCAAAGAAGGGAACACTTAAAAGGGAAAGGGAAAATTTTTTACGAGAGTCTGTAACGACTGATGCTACTTTCGGCCCTTGTGGAGTGTGATGGGCAATTTCTACTAGATGCGAGCATCATCCTGGCTCTCATAACAGTACGCACTCTCTAGGATGACCAATCACGCTAACCAACGCTGGTTTGTACGGTTGTTTCATGAATCCCGTCCCCGCTGTCACCAGTCGTACCTAGAACTGTTCCTTCCTTCACTGCAATTAACCGGACTGTCTGGCTAATGTGTTGCGCTCCTTGAATAGGCTGCTCTTTAAAGAAAATCGCTAATTTTTATTGGACGCTTACACCCGCTTCTCACTAGCAGTAATCCAGCGAAATCCATATAAAAGCAGTTTGCATGGTAGAAAACTTGATGAGATGAATTCATCGCATACCTACCGTAACCTTATTGACTTATTCATCTGTTTAGTGCACGGAAGGTGCTCTAAATATGCAACAGAAATATGGAAATTTATGGCAGAGTACATGTACATAAAAGAAAAAGGAAACCAAAGAACCGAGCGGTGACCCACGCATGAACATCACCTGCAGCTCATTGACTTAACCAACAATACTTAGATGCTCCCAAGTTAATTATAAGAATAGAGAAGTTATTATGTTAACATAATTATTTCTGTTAAAAAAACTTTGTCGACGATTTCTCCTTGAATTTAAAAGGGAGGAGGGGCATAATATTGTTGATCTGTAGAAAACTTTACACCCATTCATTTGCTAAATGAGATCCGTTCAGCACAGAGCCCTGAAGGTTTCGCATCTCACATATTTTTTTTTATTTATTCATTTGTTAGACACATCCGGAGGTGCTCTGCCATAGCACAAAAATTATTGAAACCTGTGCAAATGTTTCAAGAATATCAACCCTGGGACTCGGTTTGTGGAAGCCGATTCTCTTTCTGATTCAGTGCGGCAAATCGAATTCACAGAAAATAACGAGCGATGTTCATTTTCCCCTCTTGAAAGTCAAATGTTATAAAGGCTGCACTCATCCGTGAGGCTGAAAATTGACCTGCAAAATTTTCCGCTTCTGTTGTGATGTGTGCAGCTTGGAAAAGCTGCTCGTGCACAAATTCCCCGAAAGAACATCTCTTCCAAATAAGAATAGCTGGTCTAAGTGCAGTGTGCCTGTTGAGAAATAAAGTCTAACGATGCTCCTACTTACACCTCCTGAAATCATCTTGTCAAGTACTGAGTTATTTTAATTAGTTGTTTAATTTTTAATTGTTTGTTCTGTTACTTTTCAATACAAGAAAACACCGGGTGATAGCTGACATTTCCTCGAGTTTTCAAAGGTGTAAGCTGGCGCTTCGTTGGGATCATCATGTCCAAAGAAATCCTAGGACATTTCTTGCAAATCACTTCTTGTTTGGTCTTGTTGCTAACGTTCTTTGGGATGTGTGACCGACTTGATGAGTATGTACGTACGTGCTTAAATAAATAAATAAATAAATAAATAAATAAATAAATAAACAAATAAATAAATAAATAAATAAATAAATAAATAAATAAATACCACCGCCATAAAGATGCAATACAGCAAGGTGTAAACACCTCAATGAAGTCTAAAAAACACCGATCGGTTCCAGCTGCGAATTTCTGAACTGTTCACCAAGGTCAGCTAAATTCGGACAAGCTTAAAAAGGAGGAATTTTCTCAATGAAATTGAAAAATTAATCGTTCTGAACGGGAATCGTCTTCTCAGCCCCATAGTCACGTCCTCGTTCATGCGACTTTGCCTCGTTCTTGCGAGATTACCGAGCATCATTCTTTACTCTGTGGACTAGAACCGGTCTACTGAACCACCACGGCAGTTGGTTACTGCAATGTTTTGTGCAGACAACGCAGTGCCAGTAGAGTAGGGTTTCATAGCGCAGGAAGTATGTAGGGAGGGTTTTTCCATTATTTCCTGAGTTACGAGCATTTCTGGAAGTTTCGCCTCACAGCAAAAGAAACCATGCTTAATATGACACCAACTTTTATTTCATTTCTTATCTTTATCCCATTTAAGGTTGTCTTATCCGAAATACAACAACAAGATGTGCCGTTAATCGCAAAAATGCAAAAGGATAACTAGAGCAAGATGAAAAAGAAAGTAAAGAAATTCACATCGGTATTTAGTAGAGGTAAAGTATGCTATACAAGGCTTAGCGAGAAATTGCGAGTTAGTAGTTGGCCTAGGTACTTAGAGAAGATAAGTACATAGAGAAGATAAGTACATAGTTAACTAGATCAGGTACATTGCTGTAAGTATGTCGTATACAGCTCTCTTAAGCTTCTACTGCTTAGTCCTCAAGGAAAATTGGGTACACGAAACGGCATTTAGGAAAGAAACAGTAAAAAGCAGTGGTACTAATTTCCCACGTAGGCAGCATAGAATTTTCCGGATTTTATTGACAACTCGAGTACCGCAACATATTTGTAAATAATTCCGCCAAAATATTTGCTGCTCGGCTAAATCGTATCTATGGAGTTCTTGTTCCAAAATTCCTGCACAATCTCAGGTTTTCAAATGCGGTAAGTCTGAACAAAGTGCTCACTTATGTCTCCCAAAAATAATGAAAATTATAGTATAATTTTCAGGAATTTGGAGTGCTTGGAACGCACATTTTCCTAGGAAAATGTATTACAAAATCTCCGAAATTTGCTTCTATATGTTATACATACAAAATGTAGAATTATGTAGTTCATTCACTTTGAGTGTTCGTTATTAATTCATTTCATTGTAGAAGGGAGACACCTCATTTTACTAGTTATCTCACGAATTTTTTCCTCTTTGCTGCTGTAAAAAATTTGACAAATCTTGCGTAGCAACCTATTAGAATGTTTTCCTCAGTCAACGGATCAAAAGTCCTAGGAAAGGGAAACGAGAAGAATGGGAAATAGTGGCATGAGAATGACAACTTGTGGGTAATTTTACCTTATTCATGTTACTTTCAATTGGGAGGTGACTCTGACAGAAGAATTGTGGAATTACTACAGCACAGCTTTCTGAAGAAATCCTTGAGAAATGGATCAACAAGTTCGAATCGGTGCCTTTTGATCTACTACTTCCCGCCAACGCTTATACTTCTATCGCTGGAACGAGTTCTTTCGTGGTTTTCGAAGCCATGGTTTCTTTTCACCGTAATGGCTGGGACCGGCAACGACGTTGTGTAACTTGTAAGTACTGCGGTTGCTTGTTTTCCCTCTCGCCAGCCACCAAACGTCTTCAGCTCATGTCTTACGCGCCTATCGACCATTGCCCACATCCTTTCGATGCGATCCCCGGGGAACGGCGCGAAGTCAATACAAAGCCGTATCAAACCTCTCGGACACACATTCTCCCATTGTCTGTCGGTGTGTGTGACTTTTCCAGCCATCCTGCTTTCAGTGACTTTTTTCGTTTCGGTCGCGCGCTTGCACTCTGCTCTATTTTAGCTTAGCCGAGAGAGCTGCTTTACCATGCATGAGATATTCAGTCAGATCCCGTGGATGCTGCGATTTCGACGCGGGTAGCGCCTCGAGTTCGCCTCGCACCCGATAAGCCATTGCTGCGCTTATTCTGCAGTTCTTTTGGTTGCTATATCACTTAGTATGCGATATTAAGGGTCATATTATTTTCTGTTGATTAATAGTCTGCCCTAATTAGTAATGATACACCGCTTTGGCTCTAAACAAGAACGGCTTCAGATAAAACTTCAACGAGAAAATCCTATGGTTTCTAAACGCTCTAATTCATAGGCAATAGTGAATATATGGTTCAAGGGGGGCGCTTATTATTGATGTTTAAATTTTATTGAACTTCTATAAGATTGTTATCCAGGTGTTATCCATGACGAGTTTCAGTGGGGTTCCTGGAAGGGTTGTAAGCCCCCCTCCCTTGTCATCCAGGCTGGACTAGTTCCTTGAGCAAAATATAACATGTCATCCTATCTTTACTCATTACTTGTCCTCGTTAACTGGGGTGAATTGCTGGGCCAGGATATATCCATTTCCCTGAAGAATTTTTTAGTGGATGACGAAAAGGTAATGGTACAGGATTTCAGCCAACCGTGGCTAATATGGAGCCTTCATACAACTTTGAACCGTATTTTTATGTGTTATGAGCACATGGATTTGCCCAGACATAGAAGGCGGTTGAGCAGAGACAGCGAAATAGTTTTGAAGCCAAGATAATTGATTCAACCGAAAAACTACCGCTAACATCCCATAGGCCCAATTTTCCAACATGTTGCTCTATTTTTGGGAATCAAGTTGTCCGATATCCTTCATGATAAGCCTCTCAGTGGAGGCATCTGATGGAATCTGCTGTCAGATGTCTGAATTTTCGCTTCGTAAGCAATGGCTCAGAATGTATTTGGCAGAGTTGGTAATTTCTGGGCTTTGTGGAGCATTTCTTAGGAATCGATTGGGTGATCATAGGTGCTTTGACTTCTATAATGGTCGTAATTCTTATTTCCTACGAACTTTCATTCTTTTTTTCCGGCACAAAATTACTTGGCCATAGTTTTGTGAACATGTGTTCATGTCCGGAGTTTTTGCTTGTATGCAGAACACGAACACTCATTTAATTCTACATTTTTTATATCATATGATACAATAAGGGAGAACCAAGGCACTAATATGCAAAAAGCGAAAGAGGTAGATAAGTAAGGCAATTTATTTGTTATGAGGCAAGGATAAATTTGGATTTTACCAAATCATGAATGAGCAGAGTGTGGAGTTTGAAATGTCAAAGCATAGCACTCAGAGCAGGATCACCGGAATGACACGGATGCAATTTGAAATGGTTCCAGATGTCCTGACAGGTCTGCGGTTTCACTACTTTGGTTTCCTCGCAGTCCTAAGCGGGATAATTATTGATTTATAAATAGTCTAAGCACTACTGCCAGTTGTCCCGGGGTAATTCCGCTCAGGGCTAGGATTCGTGAACGTGTGACCGAGCCAAACTGGGTTACCAAACCAGCTTCCGTCCTGCGTCTCCTAAGATTACGTAGTCTATAAAATAACCAATGGCGCTAACCATGGTTGGTTTGCGTGGTTAAGGTTTCGTGAATCCCAGCCCAGGATCTCCTGAGTTCAGGATGGCTAAGCTCATGTCCATTAGTATGATTACCCATAGATATGTATGTAGCAGCTGAGTATGGGTAAGGGATGGCTAAAGGCTAAAGGATAAATTTGAGTGGGGCAAAGGATAAATTTGAGTCGGGCAAAGGATAAATTTGAGTGTGTCATCATGCTAACCTCGGGTAACCCCTATGATCTATCAGCATCCGGGCTCAGGACCTTTACTTCTGCTCGCTCTCTGTGAAAATAACCATGTATTTCACTCTTATTTTCGAACATTCAATTATTTATTATAATAATTAAACAATTTGAGGCTCACCATCCTGGCGGAGTTTAAGGCTACACATGTGGTGAACAAATCCTCCTAACCCGAACGTATAATAGCTTTTTCGACTCAGCTCGAGCCCTCAGTCTCACTTTGTCATTCAGTCCTTCAAGTGAAGTTGGTGAATTCATTCAGCGGAAACGTCAATAGCTTTTTTTCGGCCTGTTGTCATTCCCATAAGGGAATTCGCGAAGTTTTCTTCGTGATGTTCTCTCAGTAGTGTTGTCTGCGATGGAATTTTCTCAGCTCTACATGTTTCTTAAAGTTCTTATTTATTGAATCTACCTTCCGGAGAGCATCCTTACAAGTTATCTTGAGTTTGCGAGAGTTTATTCCCTGTTGTTGATGTTGAAATCACTACGTAATGCTTTTTTTTCGGGAAAAAACTCGACCCATTTGAATTTCCCGCAATTCGACTGACGTCTTCTAAAGCCCTATGGAATCTTCTCAAGAGTCCAATTTCATTTGGTCTCCTCGCGATTCCAAAGAAAAAAAAAATGATTTACCGATGGAGAAATGCCTATGAGAAATTTTCGTCGAGCTTGCATGCGAGAATTGGCGGAAAAATTCAAACGAAACCCTCAACAGCCGATCTTTCATTCGTCTTGGCGAATGCTTGTGCCTCTTTTTTCTGGACGACAGCCGCTCCAGAGTGTGCCGCAATCAAATCCCAGCTCTCGCCATATCTTTCTATCTGTTTCTCATTCTATCTGCTCGTTTTTTCAGTGATTATACGACTGCACTTGCTTCTGCCTCTAATTGCCGAACTTTTCCGCCTCATCACGCACTTGTCCCGGATGGGAATTGAGCACGGATCCGTGCTCTTGAGTTCTGTCATTGTCAGGCCCTATGCGCTGCATCCCAGTGTTTCAGAGATTAGCCAAACGAGTCCATAATTTGCCTCGACCGAGCTAACGAAACGCTAGACTCGCCCGGCAGCAAATTTCGTGACCCTTAGTCTTTTGGGGTTTGACGGGCGCGGTGCTAAATTTCCAATTGTCCATGAACAAAATTTCGTTTTGTTCGGGTTGTTGGGCTCCTTTTGAGCGGGAAATTTGCTTTGCTGGGGTCAGGTCTTACAAAGACGAGGACCTGTGATTGAACCGAAGTAATTAGCAGCTGAAATCTGTGGCGAAGTGTAGTTTTTTCTTCTATAGCGACAAAATCAAAATCATATAGAAGCTGAAATTCGTCGAAAATGCTCTGAATATTCCTAGTTTTTAATTTTTCTCATTATCACGATGAAAATATACCCTGTGATGCTGTTAGAGACCCCTGGCTTCTTTTTTGTTAACCAGTGAGAAAAATTCTCCAGATAATCATGCGAGTGCCCATGGATTAAGGGGTCTGGAGAATTTCTCATGGAAATCTGTACTCAGCACCCTTCTCATTTTATTTGAACCTTTTGGAAAAGATTTCCTCGGATTTATTTTCCTCGAATTCCCTTTGTTTCAACCAATTGAACGATTCGATGTGTTTTTGTTCAAAAAAAGTAATTCAATTTTAATTTATTCAAGAAAAAAGCAATTTAATGTTTTTGTGTGTGTTTTCGTGTGTGTTGTGTGAAGTTTTCAATCTTTTTGAAAAAAATTTGATCACTCATCATCCTGGATTTCCTCTTTCTCGAGAGATTTAACTTGCTGGGATTCCCATTTTCTCAAACATTTTGATCTCTATAGCAAGTTTTCTGATGCAGGATTCTATGGAGTTTCGAAACCTTTGTGTTGAATCTATAGAAATGACTTGGGAATGTGTCATCCCTGGGAAAATATTGACTTTGTTGGTTGATGATTTCTAAGACTTCTGGGTTCTTTTTCCTTATTTGGTCGGAGACGATGTGTTCTGGAAAATTTCAGAAGTTATCCGGCGATACAATCTGCAGTACAGCATGTATAGTTAGTACGATATACAGCAGTAAAAGTAACTTGGCAAATCCCACAGTTGCTTTGAAAAATTTTCCTCTAATGTACATCTCTTTGGAAAGGTTCATGCAACCCAAAATTGGTTGTTTAAGGGCTAATATCGAGGCTATGATCCACACAGTTGCGAGTTATTGCGAGTTTCTATGGTTTTGATTTGATTTTCTCGTTTCGAAGCATGATATTTCAACCCTGGCGCACCTTGTTGGGTAATAAATATAGGAAATATACAAGGCTCTCTCTTTGCCCCAAATTTTATATGGGCTTATTGCTGACAAGGATAGCCATTTTCCAGTTGGTCCCGGTTTGGTAATGGTCCACAGCCTCCTATCGCCTCACCCCGTGCTGCAATTTGTCCTCTGTTAGACCCGTTCATGCACTTAAAGTTCAAAATGTCCTCACTTCATCTGTTTCACTCCATCGGGCAGATGTGAGTTCGCAGTTGAAATTGGCTTCACGCACGCTCAACCCCACACAGTTCGGTAAACAAACTCGTGGCCCGAGAACTGCCAGTTAAACCCTCACGGCTCGACCTCATATCCTCACGATTTTGCCGGCGGCCAATTGCCGCCGCCGTCTCTGGCCGCGCTTACGTCGTTGACGTGATTTGTAACGACACGACGCGAGTGTTGCTCACCCTCTCTGGAGTACGCCTTAGGCTCGTTCCCGTCCCGTAGCTCAGCTTGTTTCGGCCACCACTTGCCACATTTTTCTCGTTTTTGGACGAATTTTTTTTCGGAGATGGGCAAAAAGTGCGCGGGCGCTTTTTCCCCGAGAAGATGTCATTTTGCCAGTTTCTCTCAAGCCATGTAATCAAGTTGTTCGGCTGCGCAGCCGCTGCTTCACAATAGAATCACCTCTGCAAGGGGTATCTGTGAAGTCCAGAAGGCTAGAACCCGTCCTTGCCTCAGCATCGCCAGTGCCTGTATTCGTGAACGTTCCCGGTTAGGTTTTGATTTCTCTGCTCTTCTAAATCGGACGAGTTTTCGCGGCAGAAAGTTCTCAAGTTCTTTTACTTAATCTGATAACAAGAATACCCAGATATCTCACTTTCCGCTCGGAAAACTCGTCCACTATGTTAGCGGAAGTTCAGAATCTCCAGGGAAAGTTTATTGGTTCCGCCACAGATCCACAGATCCATGAACCCCGCTACGGGAATCCCATCGCCTGCATTCGGGGCAGTTTCCGGAATAGTTCTGGCCTTCCAGCTAGTCCAGAATGGACGAGTTTTCCGAGCAACTGTTGCTGCGCTTCAAAGCTCTCAAGCATTATTTCTTCGCTTGCTGTGACAATGAAATTCCCGGATGGAATTCACCGAGTTTTTTTTTTCTCGAGATGCTCATCCACCCCTAACTTATTGAACCGCTAGCAATGTGTATGGACCTTTATGCCTAGAAGGAGCGGAGCGGTCGAGCTCACGCAGGCAGCCAATCACAGAGCTTGGTCGAGCCGCTCTTTTTAGGTCTAATGCTCCACACGTGCGAGTATTAAAATTTTTTAAAAGTTGTGAGGTGCTACAAAATAACAGAGAAAATATATCGAAAACTCGGAGAAATGAGAAAACGAAAAGCAGAAAATACCCCTGTTCCTCCATAAAAGAACGAGAAAAAACACTTTGCTACGGTACTCTTCACGTAACAGGTCTGAGGTTTGTTACTAGTTTAGTGTTTCTGATTTTACGCAAACTTTCCTGAATTTCCCCACTGACTAAGTCACCTGACAGGCATACGCTTGATTTCGATTTCTTGATTCGAATTCTTTCGATCCAACGTAAGGGCTAACTCATCAAGATCTCGTAAATTTCAAGAGCCGCCTGACTCATCCATCGTTCAACCCACCGCCGACTCGTTCATGTGTAAAAATAGTCGTGAAGTCCCCAGTTAACCCCACGAGTTAGTGCTAGCGTCCAGATGGCCTCCATATTTTCTATTGTTTTCGACAGTGGAGAATTTGTTGAGAGGTGATTCATCGCTACTTGTTCTTACGTCAGTGTAAACCTTGGGAAAAATTGCCATACATATTTTAAAGTCCTTTTTCTTGGAATCTCGTGACAGGTTTAATGTTTCTCTTTTCCTATGGCTGCCGTTTATTTCCAACTCAGCGCCCACTCGGAGAAAACTTGCATTCAGTCTCGGCTGAGGCAAGGATCGAGTTTTGCTGAGGGCAAGGATTGTGCACACAGGATTGAGTTGTGTTTATTCATTTATTTATTTATTACATTAGATCATCTATGTGTACTAGAGCGGAATACGAAAAGTGATGCAGAACACAGTAAAACGTAGAATTGAGCATTTCTGGCCTCTCACAATTTATATTCTCAGTCAATGCCTGTTTTCATGCACCTTTTTATGTCAAACGCCTGTTGTCCATTCTTTCCTACGATGCTTCATCTTTACACTATTCTCACAACCGTTCACCGATTAATTTTCTGCAAACATCCCACTACCTATTCCAATGCAGCTGGAAGTTTTTAATAGTCAATTCTCTTTCATTTTTGCTCTATTCGCATAGGAGCATATTTCCTTGGAAGGTTTTAATCTCACCTATAAGATATTCTTCCATATTAATAATAATTTAATTTGTGCGCTCACGGAAAAGCTATTGAAACGGACTACATCTGAAGAATTAATGCAGCTCAGCCATCTCTCCAAGAGACTAGCAGTATCTTCGTGAGAATGCATGAAATGCTTGATTTTTCCAGAATATTTCTGGAGCTCTTCCACCAGTTAGACTCAAACTTGCCCAACACTTTTTTGTAGGTTGTTCTTGGCAGTTCAGTACTTGTTTAGTAGGTTGAATTGGATCAGTTTTGTAAAAATGTTGTTTCTGGAAGCTCACCACTTCTTATTATTATTATTCTTAATCTAATTCTTAATATTATTATTGATTATGGCAAAAGCTCTTTATGTAGAATTCTCCATACATATCTGTGTAAAATAGGGGATTTTTTATTGCTCTCTATTCTCTTTTTACTTCACCGTCATTAATATTTCTCCTTCGATTTTGTGCCCAGCGAAATGAGAAATCCATCTTTTTCACAAATCTTCTGAGACCTCGGTTGGCTGTGTATTCTTCTACATATCATATAATTTTTGTCATTTGCACGTCCCTTTGATTTTTCTCGATTTTTCCGCTGCACTGCCTGCTTTCTGATCTACTCGCCGTTATTTCTGAATTTTTGTTTGCTTTTCAAGCTTCCATGCCTGCTGCCAGCGAGTAATTGTCATTCAAAGTTCGAGCGAAACTTGATATCCTACGTGAGCTGCCGAGTTGCCCCTAGGCTTAGGCCTTGTTTGCATTGCCCGATTACTGAAATTCGAGGACTTTACTCTATCGTCCAATCCTGAAACATCCCGGCTCATTTCGTTTCTGCTCTCCTCATTTAATTTAGCTGCCCTTATTACTGAACTCATTCAGCTGAAGGGGAAAATACCATACTTTTTATCAAAAGTCGCTTCTAATGCGTGAAGCTTTATTTTAAGGCTACTTTTTAGTAAAGCTCTTGAAGTTTGATGTTCTACTTCGGTAGCGCATGCACGATAGCAGTGCAATGAATGCAATGTGATTATATTGATATATAAAAATTTAATAAAAGTACCATTCTTTATCATTTCACTAGAGAAGGAGGATTTTTATATTCTGTTCTTTACTAATTCCTCTTGGTTTAATGGGGCAGAAGGGGGACATGCTCCAGATAAAAACCACCACAAGGCGAATGAAAAACGCTTATTAGAAAATCATAAGCAATAGAGATAGCAAATTGGGGTTGGGTTTGTTGACATCGTCGGGTGTAGGGCGTTATACCTAGAGTGGGAGACGCGGACAGGCTCTACGATTGGCTAATTGGGCGAATTGACCACTTGTAGAGCTCTGCCGCACCGCCCTTTCCAGATATAATGCTCCACACCCGACATCGTCTCACTAGAGTACCTTTTCTAAGATTTACATGTAGAAATAATCTCCTGGAGCTTATGATCACGAAGATATACGTGATTTCGTGCGAAACTGCCAGAAACCCATTTTCTAGCACCAATTTTTGGGGAGCTTGTGGGCGGAGCCAAGGAGTGACTACGGAGTTTCTGCACCATGCACTCCCTTGCTGACCACACATGAAAAGCACTTCTTATCCTGTCAGAGAGTGGACGTTGACGAACTCTCTGGAGGAGTAAGAATCTCCTCAAAGACGCGTCCTCGTGGAGCGTCTCATTAAGAAGCCTCGTACCCTGGTCTTAGCTCCGCCCCTAGCTCCGCCCAGAATCTCCTCGAAGTTTGGGCTCAGAAGTGGGTTTCTCGGCTGTTTTGCACGGAATAATGTATACCATTGTGATCAGCAGCCTATGGAGATTCTTTTCATGTAAAAATTTTAAATTTATTCTGATATTTTAACTATATCTCTCTTCGCTGTTTGGTAACGCTAGTTTAAGCCAAGGCACTTAGTTTCCGTTTCCTCTAGACCTCGCTCTCGTCGTTGGTATCAGGCTCATATCTACCTTCCCCATTTATTGACTTGACGTTTACTGTTTACCTTCGCAATGATTTCATTACCTCGTGTTACCACCAAATATCATTACTTCCCTACAAGTGATCCATGCATCTTCCAGAAAATTCCATCGTCGTGACGTCGTTCTGATATCTATGTCATAATGAGACGCAGCAATGAAGGTAACGTCACTTTTGTGACACGATTTCTCCCTCCGAATATCTAACACCACATTTAGGTGGATTACTTCGACGTTACATTGGATAGAGGCATGAACGAGCCGTACATAGGGGGCGAAGTCATAAAGGTCTGTGGCGGAAAACGCGCCCTAATACCATTTTTTCCGTGTTGTAAAAATGTGCTCTAATTCAAGGGCGTGATCGACGTCGGATGTACTCGCGAAGTTCGGATTGGTGGCCTTCTGGTACGGCTGACGGGTGTAGCTGAGACGGGCTGGCGAAACAAAAATAGTGATCTTTCATTCGAATCTAGGCATAATTTTATGGACGAACTCATCGATCTGACGACGTTGGACATTTTTCTGTCTTATCTTTCTTTCTTTTTATTTTTTTCTTACATCTTCTTTTCGCGAAAAATCCTAAAATCCATATATTTCAGGTCGATAGCGGACCACTGCACTGAGGAATTCTATCTTCTGGAAGGCAGACATTCGGTTTCCTTTGAGGCGCGTTTACCGATGGATGTCCTATCCTCTGTGAGTGATGAGGGGTGCAAAATCACATGTCTACGACACATAGGCCTTGGTCCAGGGCCTGGATGCATCATCGGAAGGATGGGTTTTCCCACACCGATGGGTAGGGTTACGTATGGATGTTAACAGGCTTGCCATGGGTAATCTCACTGATGCATCCGGGCCCAGGTGTAGCATCCAGTGGAGCAGCGTCTGCCCAGTTTTCATGAACTTTTGCAACATTTTGTGCAGAAAACACCACTATTCTTTATTTTTCTTTGAAGCACGACATTCTTTACAATGCTTCTTTTACCAATTTTTTTCTGTAATTATTCCTCCAGAAAATAAAATAAAGTATCACATGTAGTTAATTTTCCTTCAACTCCGTATATTGATAAGGAGAGGGTAATTTTCAGCTCCTTTACGCAAGTGCAAATACCCTTTTTTCCTTTCTTTCGTGTCCTGGAAGATAATATGTGTACAGCGAACTTCAAACGGCGGTAGACAAGGGGCGGGACCGCGCGCGCGGCGTTCTTGGGCAGAGACACAGGGGCTCTGCATGCTGGCTCTGGTTGTCTGCTCCTGCCTCGAGTGCCACGCCGCAGCAGACAACCAAAGCCAGCATGCGGAGCCACCTGTGTCTCTGCCCGAGGACGCCGCGCTGCGGTCCCGCCCCTTGTCTACGGCCGTTTGGAGTTCTCCGTATTTACTTTTTTTCCTCTTGGTAACTGATAAATAATCGATCTGTTGAGAGGTTATTAGTTTGCTTACTGATTTCGATTTCTTTAGAAAATTATGAGTTGTCTAGACGATCTAAGTTCAAGTTGAAAAAAAATTAGAATTTTCCGTAATTCCCCAGCATTACAAGTGTTCCCCAAGGCTTTTTTTTTTGAAGTCTGCTCGCTTCAGATAGATCGTGACAATTACGGCTCGGTGCGTTACACGTGCACCGCCTTGATGGCAATCCCCGAGGACGGAGATACAGAGATGGTCGCTGGTAAGAACTCTGGTCAAATCTGAGTTTTTGCCGACAGTCGCTGCAGTTAGCCGAGTTTTCCAGAGAAAACCTTCAAAGTTTATCCGTACCTCAATCTTGACGCGCCATACATGCGAGATGCGGCTGCAACGACAGAAGAAGAGCTGGTAAACTTATGCTTCTCCAGATTCATCAGGGCTACGGTATTTAGATGGTTCCGAGATAGTTTATCTGGCCATTCTGCGAAGAAATATGACATCATCAAGCAATAGAGCACCACTTTACGACGGCTGCTCATAGATTTATAGGATCATCTCAGAAAATTTAACCCCTGGGAATTCAACTATAAGAGAAAACACGCTGAAATTTCCGAGGATTTCCTTTAAGAAAGAAATTTATTGGAGTCATGTAATGCCTATATCCTGATATTTCTTTGAATTCGCTAATTCGAAGCAATTCAAGATTACTGGTTGTTGTGGTCGGAAACGCGGATCAATTGTCGCATCAATGAAGGTTCAAGAAGTTGGACTTTTGCCAGGTCAGTTCTTTTTGAACAGTATTCATGTATGAGGGCAGCCACATAGAGACTGAACGATGGTCTAGTTATCCTCACCATCACAGTGAAAAGTGGCTTTATTCCAGTAGACGTTCTAATTCAAAGTACGAAACTTCATCTTTTTCACTGTTTGTTTCTTTTATTTCAATTCAATAATTATTTTCGTTCTGCAAATCATCCGATGGTTGCGATCTGGTGTTCCGTTCACGTTGTGTTTTGTTCTGCTCCATCGTTAATGAACAAGTAAATAAATAAATAAATAAATAAATAAATAAATAAATAAATAAATAAATAAATAAATAAATAAATAAATAAACAACCAAATAAATAAATTTGATCATGCGTTATACGTGAATAATGTTGCCTGCAATTTCTTTTTTTATTACTTGTCTAATTTTACAATTATTCATCTTCGTGCTCTTTGCGCATCGATGTTTTAAAATTACGCAATCTCTTTTTTAGGCGAGACGACCAGAATCACCCTCACAGTTGAAGATCGTACTCGACGGAAGCGATGGCAGCGCAAGAAGGTAAGACAGCAGCACCCTCCCTATCCGAGGCGATTCTGTGTGATTCATTTTTTCATACTCCAACCTCAAATACCTCGGTGAGAAGTTAAGAAACTACAGGGGAAAGAACGGGAGGATTACAAAATAAAATAACAAGTTAAACTTTTAAGTCATGAAGAAAATCCCAAGAGGTCAGTAGCTTCTGAAGATGTGCCATTCTTCCGCTGAGAATTTCTGGAGCATTCTCATTGAACGAGATCCCGTACAAGAACATATAGAGAGAACCTGTAGAGATTCAGATCCTGCAGTTACAGTTCAATCCTAGCACTCATTAGACTTGTAATAGCGAGAGGTAAAATATGTATGTTCGTAGGGAAAAAACTTCAATCCCTCATAATTTGTTCTCATAACGTTCACATCCAACTCTCATCGGAACAACATCCCCTCTCCTCCTCCCCCATCTTGACCCCAGCTTCCAATTTCATTTACATGTGCTGGGCTGGACCCTTAATCGTCAGTCACAGCCTACTCTTGGAGTAACCCGGCTTTTTTCATAGCTGCAATTGGGAAACGAGAAAGTGAAGCTAGGGTGTCTCGAAATTTTATTCTGTATTATTTAGAAGAACGCTCTTCCAACATTATAGGGTTCGTTCCGAGACGGAAGTCGTTAACCTATTCATAGTCTTTGTTTTTCTGTTAATTCGCAATTCCATTTTCGTTTTATCATTTATTTATTGAAACGAATTCTTCTGCAGGGACAGCATGAATGCGTATTGATATCGCTTTGTCAACAACTCGATTTCGTATCCACAAACCGATATGAAACTGATCTGGTGGATCGGAAGAGCGTTACGATAGCGGTGGAGTCTCATGTATGTGCTTTATTACACACTCACTCTGATATAAATTTTCCTGGATCCAATAGGATTTAGGGATATCTGGATAACTTCCTTTGTATCCTGCGAATCCGGGGAAAACTTATATTTTCTGCCGGAAACTGCTGAATTCATTTTAGCTTTTTTTTAACAACGACTTGCCTCCATCCATTCAATTCCAGGGCACCTGCAAAGCACGACCCGGATCAGGTCCAGAAACAAAAGAAATCGAATTCTCCGTGCCGTCTGATCTGCCGCCAACGTCGATTCACGCGGATCGACTAGTCACGATCAGCTACTTCTTCAAGCTGGATCTCGATCAGTTCGATATCATCGTCCCTGTGATCATCGGCACGTCAAAGACGCCTGGAAAACTCGAATGAGTCCAGCGAGCTTCCACGGAAGTGCCAGACGTAGAAAAACCACTAGTGAGAAAGCAGAGAGGTCTTTCGAATCATGAAATCCATGAACTGCAGTGCCATGGAGCACAACTTTCCGTGGCACACTCGAATCATTAGGACGTCCTTAGTAGTTTTGATACAATATCGAATACACGAGCATATAAATTTGGACGGATGTCAGGGTACATTGCTTTTTTCTCCTTCCTTCCGACGTACCTTCGATCTTTCTAGGTGTTTCTAATTACTATGTACTTGATGATTGACCAATTTTTCCAGAATTTTTTCGTTATATTTGTCGCCATCGCAACAATCTTGGTAATCTTTTTTATGTGTCCTTCCAAGTTTTTCAGCTGACAATGAGCTAGCTCCTACCCATTTTTTGGAGAAAGTTTTCAGCATTAAAAATGCACATTCGGATGCTGGGTATGAGCTGGCCTATTCCACAAAATGTCTGCCAGTTTTGGGGTGTGAAGCGTTGTACCGCGAAGGGCGTGGCCGCGAGGCTCTGTGATTTGTCAATCCAGCCTATTGGCCAATGACAGAGCTCGCATCGCCTCTATACCTATACTACGGATTTCTGGGAACCTTGCGCTTGCATGCTACCAGGCGAACCCTCCCCCACTATCAAGATCCTGGAGATCCACTTCTATTTATTTTTACAGCGGATTTCGAGAAAGCGGGAGGGGTGGGGTTCCAATAGCGCCGTTAGTGGAAATTGGACGAGTTTTCCGAGCGACTATGACACGATCTGCTTGAGATGGCCATCATCAATGCGGTAGCAGTGCTAGCAGCCTCACGGAAAGTTACTCTCTTGTAAAAGAAGCGCGACGGTGCAACTCGTCCGTAAAGAGCATTTCGTGTGTAATCGAGAGGCGGGGCTAGGTGGTGCTCACTGAATGGGCGGGGCTTTTTTGATAATGCGAAAAATTGGCCAATCAAAAGCATTCAAGATCACCTATCGTACCCTGTTTAACCACCCTCCCTACGTTACAGTGCGCAGCGATGGCGGTGACCCATCCACAGCCCCGACAAGGACGCTGCGCAACCGTGCCGTGTGCGCCGGAATAGTTGTCGCCAGCCGTCTGAGTGTTATTTCTAGTCGCCTTTCTTCCAGATTTGGTGATCTTTCCACGTTTTCATGTTTCATAACGGGAAGTAGCATAATGGCAGGAAACGACATCGATTCCGGAGCGCGGCGCGGTTGCGCGGCGTGCTTGTAAAGGCAGTGAATGGGTCACCGCCATCGACTCTCACTGTATGTAGTAAAATATGTAAGGTTCCGTTCGGAAAACTCTTCCGTTTTGGGTGTGGAGCGCTGTACCGGGAATCGCGGTGCTACTAAGCTGTGCGATTGGTATATAGGCGTAGCAGACGAATCGCGGAGGTCGGCCACGCCCCTTTAATGCCCGGCTGCGGAAATATTGGAAATTCTGAACATCCTGGGCATGTTCACAAATCCCGAAACTGGTTATTTTCACTGTTATCGCAAAGATAGAAAACTTTGCCAGAGGAAAAATTTATCTGGTTTCCTATGTCTTATGGATGGGCTAACTTTTAGGAAAACATGTTGCTTAAATTAGCCACTACTTGGACCGTTGACTTGGCTTTCTCCAACATACAGAACCAATAATATTTGTGCTTTGATAATTTTGTGTCGATATATGTGTGACCATAACCAAGTAGCCGTTCTTCCTTCATATGGGTACGTTTTGTTCAATTATCATGCTGTGCTCTCTAGATTTTTTACACTATCTCGGTGCTACTGCCCAGTGCTGACATATATAGATGTTGTGTATATTTGAGATGTTAATGAATATCTATAAAAGTGTTTCTACACCGTTCTGGCAGGGAATGAAGCTTCAACATTGGCCAGTAACTGCGGGCAGACGGGTCTGCAACGCGGCCATCGACTATACACTTGCACGTCCAGTGTCGTCCAATTGGAAAAGTACACTTTGTGGGCAATGAAATCCCTGGATAATAGAAAAAACGTCCAGAATAATTTGTCAATGCATTTGGAGATCGCAAGAACACATCGTGAATGAACTCGACGTAAATGACAAATACCACAAAGGGGTTGGAAAAGTGCAGCTCATTTATGGGACACTGCCTTTTTCACGGAGTCGAGAGAAAGGGCTGCGAATTTTACTGTGAGCATGCGGGCGTAAATTTCGCGTCCAACCTTGCACTCTACGAATTGATAGAGGCCTTTCAGAAAATTGAGACTAGGAAAAATAGGGCAATGTTCCCTATGTGTATAGTCAAAGCCTAAAAACCAAGTAATTTATTTGAAACTGGGGAGAAGATTCAAAAACTTCCTATCTTTTCCCCAGGAAGGAAGGTCCAGGTCCAAGAAGGCCTCCGGCATCGTTTTGCATGAATTTCTGAATCTCAAGGCGCTTTTCTTTTTAAAAACCGTTCACTCTCAAAGAAACTGTGTAAAAACCCCGCAAATCCCGCGAACAACACAAATTCCACTAAAATTTTCAGATTCTACGGCTGCGACTACACGAGGCAGGTTGTTGAACTCCAGATCTCAAATGAACATCAACCAGTAATCCCAGTAATTCCATTACTCGCATGCTCGATCCAATGAGCCATCCTGGACATTAAAAACAACATCAAAAAGTTAATTGAACTCCAGGCAAATTTCACTTGTACAGGGTGACCTGAAAGGGTTTGGTTGGAGTTTTTTCAAATCCATGACCATTACGTCTTCATTTAGAACTTCATTGGGTAGTTGTCACTAGTATACCGCAGTACCGTTCTATAAGATGAAGCGTCTAGAAAATAAAAGCGTTTTTTTTTAACTGCTCTGTTGTGGAATATAAGATATTTTTACCAAACGAAAAATGAACAAGCAGAATGGCCGCGGGGAACGGGAGAGTATTAGATCAACGAACGAGCCTACTATCAATTTTTGATGATCCCTTGAAGACAGTCAAGTTATCTCGGATGAAGTCCTGACCTCACCAGGTTAGTATTCCTCGATTTTTCCGAGATCCGAAGGGAGGATCAACACCAAGTTTTGAAGATTGCAGAGGAGGATTGCTTTTAGAGCTTCAAATCTACAACGGTAAAAATGACAGATGTCTGCTTAGGAAGGATATTAAGCGCACATACTAAAATTGTTTGAACAAAAAAAATTGGCCACAAGACCACCCCATGGAATCACTGACCTCCCAGTAGTTTAAACTTGAATCATCATGTTCTGAAAGTAGTAGTCAAACTGGTGTTTATAACTGAATTTAAGCTTTGAGTGCATAGGAAAGTAAATAAAAAAATAAATTAGAGCTCTGCGAGCCCCTCTCAAGAGAATCTGGCCGAAAAATGATGACGAATTGCTACCTCCAGGTGTAACTTTGCTATGGGGCGTTTTCGCTTTCATTAAATTCCATTTTTTCCAACATTAGCGATAGCGGCAATTCTGGGATCTCGGTAGGAGTTTTCCATCTAGCCGAAGATTTTTGGGCCACTCTGTAGAGATGTAGGAATATTCTAGGGTAGAATCCAAGAGAGGTAGAGGAATATTACAGAGCAGAGTCCACTCCAACGGCTTCTACATTTTCGACTACGATGTCGGTAATAATTATGCCATCAGAAGAATTAGAGAGGAATCAACTAGAATTGAAGCTGGAAGGGCAACGGGACAGGAGATCTAGTCCAACACAATTTACAGCTTGCTTAGGCTTAGGTTTCTGCACCTGAGCGCTTCAAAGTGCTTTGTTGACGTACAACGAAACAGGGAATCGGATTTGACGCACCTAAGTTGGTACGGCTTAGTCTGTTTATACGACAAGTTCAACTTTGATAATCGCTCTGAACCTGCTGAGGACTACATCGCAGAAGCAGATGTAGCGGGATTTTCTAATCACTCCTTCATTGAGACTAGGCAGTAGACTCGGGTAAGTCACTGGTAAGGGTTGCAGGGAGACTTTTGTGATTTTCTCCTTTACTTGCTCGTTTTATTATGAAGCAAGGGTTGTAGTAGATCACATCGCGGGTCTTCCACCCACGCTCCTCTAATTTTGTTATTCTATTAATTTTCTGAAGCAACGCCTTATGTGCAAATTCGGTTTCAGCGTTAGAATTACTGGTTCCAGTCAATGGTCCTTCACATAGATGGTCAGGCCCAGATTTCCCTTCTGATCCTCGAGAATCATGCATTTGCGTGACGAATGACCAGGCTGTTGAAGTGCTTCTCCTTCTAAACGGCGAGAGAAATCGGAGAAAAGCCCCGTTAGTCTAGTTTTCTGTCGTTTCGGGATAAGACTTGGAATTTTATGCAGAAATACCCATCTGACACCATTTTTGAAAAATTGCACCGTCAGTGAGATTAAGACGTGATATATTTCCAATAAAACAACGAATTTGCACGGAAACTGAATAACCCTGAGCCTGAATGAATCATTGAGATTACCCAGGGCAAAAATGCTGACGCTCGTGCTAGTGATGGGTAAATTAGTGCGGTGTTACCACGTTTAGCCGAGGTAATCTCAATTATGCATACTGCACCTGGCAGTCCAGCTCGGAAAATGAGTTTTCTCCCTGAGGATGGAGATATTCACACCATTAGTCGTGATTTTCATACGTAAAACGTATTAATTTCAATTTTTCTCCCTGTAAAATACCGCGCTCTATGGAGAATCTCGCGCTCTAACGCAGCCGCGTTGCGGCTCGCCCCGCACCGCGCGCTGCCGTAATGTTTGATAGCGTCCATTAATCGTTCTTTGATTATTGTCTCACACTTTGTTTCCATGGATTTTTGTTGTGATTTATGGCCTCTAGGCCATCAGAATCAATGGGAGCATGAACGTGTGTAGCCATGTTACGAATAAGCGGCTTTTCTGTCATCAACGTCAGCTCTGACATCATCTCTCGCACTCTTGTGGTATCTCTGACATCATCCCTTAATAAGTGCATGCTTAAGCTCTGCTGTCATCATCTTGTACCCTCAGGCGAATTCCGCGTAGTCATGACCGAATCATTTCCAGTGGATTCTCTGACTGTGACAGAAATCCGTTAGGAAAACTTTCTGAGAATCTGAGACGTCAGTGGAGAAGCCACTGAAATTTTTGCAGATTGGCGAGTAATTTTTGAAAATTTTAAGACTATTCTAAACTCTGGGTTAATTCTCAGAAATCTAAGGAGATGAGTCAGATTTCTTAGAAAAGTTGAAAGTTTTTGAAAGTTGCCTTTCTGAGAAAGCCCTCTTTACCTCTACAACGATGTTATGGTGTCATTTTTTTCTTACAAAAGAAAGTTCTGGAAACTCATAAGTTCCTAGCGCTAACTTTGTTTTTATGTTATAGTTTCTTGAGCATGGTGATCCGCACATTATCTTTTGTCGAAATAGTGAAATTGGACCACAACTTACAACTACCCTAGAAATGAAGTGCAAGAGCTCTGATATATTTTCCTGAAAACATAAGCAGAGGAGGCCTTTGTTTAGAGAAAGAAAACTTCTTATGTACTAAGCGAAAATATTTTTCAGTACGGAGAGAAAAAGTGTGACAGTTCTAGGAAACTAGCAAAACCTTTCTTCGTGATCAAGGGGTGATCATACTAAAGTTCTCGAGTAAATGACACCAGAATGTTTCATCGTGGTACTCTCCCACATTTTTCCATCTTGTTTTTTTTTTAGAAATTGTGTTGCTAATTTTCATTGTTGAAGAGACATTGGTATGTATGCCTTCTGCCTTTCTAGGTTCTTTCAAAGATTATTTTTGGGACCAAAGTGGGTTTACAAGCATTTATAGGGCTTTATACATTTCTATAAGATGACACTCTTAGAGTTTTCTTTCCGCGATATTCAGTCAATGATTGTTTTCATTGCTGTAATATGCTGATGTTCGCATTGCCACGTGATGTGCTGTCTCTGAATTCCACTTCGTCATTTCAGTGAGGGATGGAGAATTGCGGAGACGACAGCACGTATGAGTGTGGCGCTAACCGCCAGTATGAGTTCCACGAGTTTATACCGTCCGGGTCATGCTCTGGACTGGACTCATCCAATGTGGTTGCAGTTTCCCGTCCCTCACAGCCAGAGACGGTTTCTCTTCCAACTCCACCAAAAGTTCCTCGAAGAGAAGGAACGGAAGCCACGGTAATGTTTTGGACTTCATTTTCCCTTTATTTGTAGTTTTTTTTTCGTGGTTTTGTTTTCCTTCTTTGCTTTTCTTTTCACACCAACTGCAATTATTCCGGAACTTCGGGCAGATTATCCACTTCATCTTCTTTCAGGTGAAGAAACAAGAGCCAGAAACAGAGGAAAGATATTGGTCAACTTCTGCGACTGCAGACCCCAAGCTGGTTTGTCAAAATCAGTGTCTTTCGCTTCATTTTGTCATTTTATACTTCAGGATTTTAGGAATGTAAAACTGATGTGATCAAAACCGAGGAAACATCTCTGGGAGAACATTACGTATCCGGTTGTTCATCTGGTGTTCTTCTCCCTCTGTCTATCGAAACCAAGGTAATCCGTTCTTTGCATCGTTCTCTGCTTTTTCTTTTAGCTGTTTTTTCAATTTTCTTTTTTTTCTGTCCAGGAAACCATTCTCTTATATTGCTTCGATTGATTTGGTGTTTCTTTTTCTTCCTTTTGTTTCCAACTTTTCCCTGTTGGTTTCTTGCTTTTTTAGTTGCGGTTCAATGCTGCTCAACAGAAAGAAGTGTTATTAAACACCAGCTGTTCAAACAATGCATCATGTTCTCTATTTTAATCCACCAGTATGCTCAACGATTATTTAGAAAGTCATATACTTGGGCTATGTTGGCAAAATTTGGGCTATCTTACGTTAGAAGAAAATTTGTTTCTGAGAAAGTGGAAGACTTACAAATTATAGCATTGCAGAGGGTTTTCCGGTTTTTTTTTATCGAGTAATAATTGTTTTCTGATATCGGGAATACTTAACTACAGCTGAAGATTCGACGCGAAGTCCTTTCACCAATATTTCATGTTGAATTCTCATCTTTTCCTGATTATTTCATTACTTTTTTCGGTCTCCGAGAACGAGCACTCGGCTGGAAGTTTCAACGAGTGCGGTGTATGCGGACCGGAGAAGGCCATTTGGGTGCCTGAGTTAGTGCATTCCTCTTCTTTTCAAGGACATTTTGATTATTCTCCCTCTGTACTTGTCCTGTTTGAGCACAAGTGACACTGGTGAACCGTTGATTGAGCCGACGTCAGGACATGGGCTGTCAATCAAAATAGATCCAATAGATACATTCTGGATACAGTGTGATGAATGCGAGAAATGGTTTCACGGAAGGTAAGTTGACGATCTAAGGGAAGTGGCACTATCATCAGTGGTCTAAGCTCTACATGGACGTTTATTACAGTTGTGTTGGAGTGGAAGAATACGAAGATGTGCTGATCGATAAATTCCATTGTGGTCCTTGTGCGGCTGCTAAAGGACCTACCAAAAGTAGGTATTTCTCCTTGGTGCTAATTTGAATAAAAACGGAATGCTGTGACTCTTCAATTTCCCCACAGATTCCTGAAGTACTCTGCTACTAATTGTGGTTTAGTGAAAACTATTCTGCTCCGTCATCGCTTTGCCTTCGACGATCTTTCTCAAGCAAACTTACCTCCTGAGGTTGGAACGGAGACCTGGATCAAGGAATTTATCAAAACCGAAGCGAATATTCCTCCTCCGTGAGTGTTATCAGACTTTTGAGAAAGTTTCAAGCTATTCTTCCTTTAACCGCAACTTTTCTCCTCTATTTACAAAGTACTCATGTTCCGAAACTTTGCAGAAACGATCAGCATGTTACCATCTGCAAGACAGGATTTGACTTCATGGACCAATTCAATCGAAGGGCTGACTGGAAAAAGGTGATTATGCGATCGGTATTTTTGCCTTTTTTCAATCTCTTCTTACGTTCCTTGAAGTTGTTGACGTTTACCATCGGGCTGCATATTTATGCGGTCCCTACATAGATTGTTATTGCTCATTTCATTTGTGAGAGTTATGAAGTGTGGTTATTGCGGTTCATTCGCATTATTACCTATCCCGTCTCAAAGTTTTATTTCTTAATTATGTGAAAGACAATGACTCTTCCTTCTACGGCTTTATTATGTTAAATGATCTTTGCCTCTCACCTTTCTGTTATTATTTTTACGAATTTTAGGTGTATTTAATTGAACAAGCGCGAGGCTTGGAGCTTAGAGTGCCCGACAAGAACGAGAATTTCACTTTGCGTTCCATCGTTGATATATTAGGTATGCTTTTGATTTTTTTCTGCTTTTTCCTTCATTTTTCCCTGTTTCTGTTTCGTAGTAGTTAGTTTCATTTTCAATTCGTTTTATCCCTGTGGTGAATTGGTTTTCTCGTTTAAAATTTGCATGTCATGAAAGACACTTTCTGTTGCGATTTTTCTTTCCATGTCACTACATATTCACTGCCAATGTGTATAACTATTGACGCAAAACGTGCTTGACGAATTGAGCTCCTCTATCACAGAAGTAGCATGTCCATAGCTATCCGAATTTGAGACTAAACAGTCCCTTTGGTGTTTTGGTTTCCCACTTCTTATTACTTATTATCGTCCGGAGTATTTGTAAGGCACTGTTGTTGCTCACTTTCTTCTTTGCTCTTGTTTTTCCCAGTGTATCGTTCGTATTCTTTCCACTTTCACATGTTTTTGCAACTTTTAATATTTTACAATTTTACAATCTTCCACAGAAGAAGGGGAGGGATCGTTTACGCAAATATCTATGCTTTCGCCTGAATGCTGAGCTTTTTTTTAAAGTTCAACTCTTTGATTGCAAACACTAGAGGACTTATATTGATGGATTTCAAAATGATTGTTCTTGATTGAGTATTTTCGATATTTGGTGTGATAGAGCTAAGACAGGAGGATCTTACTCTTAAAATGAATATCTTTTGCATAAAGAATACATACTTTATTCATTTAGGACGATCTTATAAGGTCGATACAATCGACGTCTATCGCCAAATGACTCAAAGCATGTGTATTGGCACTTTCTACGATAAGATGATCGCCAGTCAGCGAATGCGGCTGTATAACATTTTGAGTCTAGAATTCAGCCAAAATGAGAGGTAGCTTGCGTTCTTCTTAGGCCCTTGTCCTCGATAACAGCAAGTCTAATTTCGTTTTATAGCATGAGGAAAATGATTTCCCCACCGTTACTGGTGCCGGAACTGAGCTTTGTACACAAGTTGTGGCCGGACAAGAACGACCTGGTGAACTGGGACCCAGAACGTGGGTTTTTGTTGGTTTGCTGCCATAAATCAGAAGAGTTGGAAACTGCTTTGAACTTTGCCGTTCACGCTTTTCCTCCTGTATGGCATAGTTCTGTCGAGCTTTGTTTACATTTACATTTTCAGTCGATTACTTACCATCATCAATGAAGGGTGAGTAATCTCGTTTCTTATTCTTTGTCACTTTTCCACGCAGCTTCGTCCGTTCTCATAAAGGTTGTTTGGTGGACAGGACTGGCACATTGATAACTCTTCAGAAAATGCTAACTTCTTACAAAATTAGTTTAGGTTGTAGAGGGTAGAAATGCGGAAAAGCATGTGGGTATCAATCTACATGTCAAACATGTATTTTCTTCGAGAATTTATTGGCTGAACAGATATTTTCTTCGATCTAACTTGGAAAATTCAGTGCAACAGGTTGTCGAGGTGTTGGAGGAGCATCGCAGAAATAAGCCAGAGGTGGCGTTATTTTGCTTATGTGGCATGGCTGGTTCATACACGGACTTTCACATAGATTTTGGAGGTTCGAGTGTCTGGTATCATATTTATGAAGTGAGTCGATATCTCGCATTTGCATTATCTCGGATCTGAAGAGGACACATTTTTTGATTCAAGGGCCAGAAAATATTCTACATTGTTGAACCCACCGATGAATATCTGGATCTCTTTGAAGAATACCAACGTTCTGAGACCAAAACCGAGACGTTCTTCGGTGATTTGCTGCCACCTGGAGCGTTACGTCGGGTTAGTTCTGTAGACATAGCATGTGTTTTTCAATATTAACTGCAGCTGAGAGACAATTTCCTACACTATTTTGAGTTCCAAACCTCTAGAATGTTTTTTTTTCAATCACCAAATTTTGTTGTTATATGGTCACGTGTGAAATGATGATCAAATGTATTTTTGTACAATCGGTGTTTCCCTTTCAATCGATTTTGACCACTGGATCCCTTTTTTTGTTTGATTTGGTTATGATAAAATAATTTATGGTCGGAACGTTCCAGGTAGTTATTGAAGAAGGCCAAACGCTAATGATTCCCTCTGGATGGATACATGCTGTATACACGCCAATCGATTCGCTCGTTTTTGGAGGAAATTTTCTCCATGCTTTGAACGTGCCAATGCAGCTGAAGTATGCCGTAAATAATTGCGCCTAATTGTCCTTTTTTACATCTTTCTCTACTGTCTACTGCAGGATTTATGAGATGGAGCAGCGCTTGAAAAAGGAGGTTGGAACTGAGGACAAATATCTGTTCCCTCACTTTGAATTGGTTAACTGGTATGCTGCTAGGTCGTTTATACTCGAACACCTTAGAGGTAAGTGGGTATTTTGAAATTTGTGAGTAATTGACCACTGTTTTATGATTAAGAAGCTAACGATGAAGGCAACCGCGCCGAACAATACATGATGGATGCCGCATTAGCATTGTTGCCGAGATTGAAAGAGTGGATGCGCCGTGACAAGGTAAGCTTATTTCTGAACTACCATCTTTAAAAAAACAGTGTCTAACTTAGGAGGATAAGGCTAACGTCACTCATTCTTCGTTCAACGATGTTTTAGTGAAACTTCAACGGGAAATTAATAAACAACAGGTTGGTCTTTGATGAATACTGGTTAGTCCATAGTGTTTTGTGTTTATGTATGTGATCACATGTGATTATTTCTTGACAGTTTTATTCTTTGAATCATTGGAAGGTGTATCATTATCGGTTTACAGCGACTTCGTCGTTCCCACTCACCTCTATGTAGGTCACCAAAAAAGACTACGAAGAAGCGAAGATCTGAGGAGCACGACATCTCTTTGGAACGTGGGTCCTTGCTTATTTTCTGTTATATACTAGTCACTTTTGTGTTATTTATTATTCGACCTATAATTACATCATAATGATTCTCATGCTTCTTCTTGTCAGTTCTTTTTTGTATTTTGAGTCAAGTAGAAGAGGTATTCCGTTCAATTTTCTTTTGTAAAAGGTGAGGGGAGGGGGAAATTGAACGAATCCTTTTCGAAGCTGATGTATTATTGCTGAAGTTGGTTAACGCCATCCTTCCACTTTTAGCCGGGCCGAGTACGCCCCGTGCCAGTGAGCCAGTGCAGCTCCCTTCTAAAGAAAGTTTTTCTGTTGAAACAGGATCCATAAAAGAGAACGCTCCTGTAAGCGAACCGATTTCATCGACAGGGTAAGGATTCCGCATTTTCTGCAGTGCTGTGCTCTGAATCATATGAACTTTCAGGACGGAGTCGTCTGCCGACTCACATGACGAAACCCCGATTGACTTCCGACTGAAATTAACCAAAAAAGGGAAAAATGTGTGTCGAAATGTTTGCTTTGAGTGAATTTTTTCTTCCATCACATACGAGCTGCTGGACATGTGCGAAACACTACATTCAGTACGCTTCTTCGGTTGTGGAGAAGCCCGATCCCATGCTAGAAGATGTGAATATGACGCAGATGTTTGCTCGTCGCAGTTCAAGCGGACGAAAGCCTAGGCCTGCTGCTTGGTTGGCTGAAGCTGTGGGATTGGATGAGTTAGAGAAGACAGCGAAGCAGCTTGAAGGTTTGAGACGTTTTCTTTTTTCCTACATTTTTTAATCATAGCTTGTTTTCACAGCTTTGCATTCTTTTTTTTCTGAACATCGTTTTTCTGAACAACATAGCATTGCTTTTTAGAACAGGGAGAACAGATGCCAGAGCGAGAAATCGTCACATACGATACAGAAATGGAACTGGCTTGTGAAGAGGAGGAAAGGAATTTATTACGTGAGGAACGGGCGAAGAAAAAAGGGAAAGTTGTGGTTGGTCCAGGTATCTATCCTTCTTCAACTAGCGAATTATTTGGTCACTTTTTTATTATCTGTTTTCTTCATGAAGAATATGGTGTCGTAGTTCTTTTTTCGCTCTGAATACTTAGAACACCATTTACAGGAGACCCCTTGCGAGGAGTAACAGGTGTAGCGAAAAGGAAACCGTCAACGGTAAAGCAGCGTCTGGCTGCTAAGTTGAAATTGAAATGAACCTCGTTTATTGCTCATTTTGTTTACGTTTTCTCACTTTGTGTGTTGTTGTATTTCAGCGATAATTTGCGGGTGGAGATTGATACTCTTACAAACTAACTTTTCAACGTTTCTCAGTGTTGCCATAATTTACCTCTTGTTATGTTTTTAATTTCAATACACTCCTAGAGGAGATCATGTAACGGTCTTCTTTGTTGTATACCAAATATTACTGAACATGTAATGTTCATAACGAAGCATTTGTAATAGCTACTAATGATATGTATCTTCTTAATAAAATTATTGCATGTTTTTGGTTTTGGCAGGGAATGATTTTCATACCTTCTGAACTTGGACTCCAAACGACCGTAGACGAGGGGCGGAACCGCGGCGCGGCGAGGCTCTTGGGCAGAGACACAGGGACTCTGCATGCTGGCTCTGGTTGTCTGCCTCTGCCAGCAGCAGAGAACTCGGGTGCCACGCCGCAGCAGACAGCCAGGGCCAACATGCAGAGCCACTGCGTCTCTGCCCAAGAACGCCGCGCCGCGGCCACGCCCCTTGTCTACGGCCGTTTGGAGTTCAGTTTGGGTATGTAGTCTCTCCTATCCTTTGTAATACTGACAGAATATTTTATTCAGCAGTACAATATCGATCGCTACCATTCTATTTCGAACCCATTCAAGTAAAAACTGATCTGCGTATATAAGAATTGTTCGGTACAAAATGAAGGCGTAGTGGCAAGTGAATCGCTGAAGCGAGATAGCATGGGCGAATAGGAGCAACAAGGAATGAAGACACGATGACGTCACCAAAAAAATCCAGAGATCAAGCATGATTTTTCAAGTGTTGTGGAGTAGGAGAGATCAAATTGAAGCGAAAATTCTATGAATTATATGGGATGAAATGCGGGAATATTTCGTTGCAGGACCAACAACGAGCCGAAGAGATCAGTACCCAAGATTTGCACTGCACTGAGATCAGTAAATAAATAGATGCAGCTACAACGAACTATGCTAGCAAGTACCAAGTGGAGAGTGTGTGGACAACTGTTCCAATGATTTAGGAATGAGGGGTAAATAGGAACCAGCCCCTTTAAAAATTTTTACCATCTATGGATAGGATCAGTTGTCCGCGCAGATACTAAGATGACAAAGAAATCCTATTTTTGTTCCAGTAGGTCGGCCACAAGGAGGCGGAGCTTGGATGTGAGTGCTGCACCAGTGTATGAAGGAGAATGTGTAGGAAGGGGTGTAGGCCATAATGGGGAGGAACGGGTATGAGGCGTTATACTTGGAGGGCGGCGCGGCCAAGCGACGCGATTGGTTAATTCGTGCAAGTGACCAATCGCAGAGCTCGGTTGCGCAGCCTTTTCCGGGTATAACGCTCCACACCCGGGAAAAAAGGGGCGGGTCATTTTTCTGTGGATGGAATGGCCCAATAGCAGGAACACAACCCGCCCTGTTCCTCCTCATCATAACCCAGACCCGCTGCAAGATTTAGCAAGATGCTATAAACCGTAGACTCCGCCCACAGAAGAATATGGTTTGAGAGAGCCGAAATTTCCAAAACACTCACTATCCGGGATATAACTTTGTACCCAGGCCACACAACCCAAGCTCCACCTCCTAAGACCCATACGGTTATCCAACATCACCGAATATACCGGCGAATGTTCGTTTCAACTGTCCCATGGTGTCGTCAGCAAACGAAGATTGTGACGTCACCGAGGCCTGCTCCTTCAGCTCCTTCTTTTCGATGAGCTCAGCTGGCTTCTTTTCGATGCTTGGCGCCCGCTGCACGTTGTTGTGCTGCGCGCTGTTGTGCTGCGGTATGCGTCCGTCTCGATGTCGAGCCACATGCTCCATGGATGGGCGCGACGGCAATCGCGGGGGCGGGGCCAGGATCGCACGCAGCAGCGCGGCGGCGCTTCGGCGATCGTCCTCTTGTGATTCGCCGAACAGGGCTGGAAAAGGTGCTGGGTCATCTTCGAAAGAAAAAAAAACGAATTTGGGTAATCTGCAAACTAACCGATGACGTCATTGATATCGTGGACGTATTCTCGACCATCCTTTGAGACGAGAATATCTATGGAACAGATTGACATTCGACCAACATGCTCACAGATTGCGTGCAGGTATTGTCGATGCCTGGAAACGGTAAAACTCGTTCGTGTTCCCTCAGATCTGCCAGAGTGTTCGAATATCCAACACCGCAATGCTGGGTAAACTCGCTTCATTGGGTATGATTAACCATAGATAGAAGTTGGGTATAGATAACGTCACATATGAATATATGTACCTTACAGTTATGACCGAATTGAATATTTATTCGAATGTTTGTATATTTGAAAATTGAAGGGCTCCGGAAAACTTGAATATCCGAAAATTTGGTGTGTCTAAAATTTTTAAAAATTCGGGGACTCCCGGAAACTCGACAATTCGAAAAATATTTCCGAAAGTAGAACGCTAGTAGTATACATGTTACGGCTGTCAAGTAACTATAATAGTAAATTTGGGCACGCTTACAAGTTTACCATGGGTAATCTCAATTATGCACCTAGTCCATGAGTAAGGTAAGGATGAAAAGGATTTTATTCCATCGCTTGTTTTGTTTTATTAGAGGTATACTGTTGGAGTCGTGGCCAACGGCAGATGCGTGATAGCACAAATAATGAGACGATCCAGGAAAATTACATCAATTTGAAAAAAATAAGTAAAAAATCGAAAAAAAGAGTAAAATAACAAAAAAAGTCATGCTGCTTTTCCACACACCCAAATTAGGCCCACTGCTTCCGAAGAAAATGAGCGTGGTTCGAGAAGAAATTTCGAGAAAATTTCTGAGCTCTCGTCTAATTTTCTTGTATGCTGGTCGTTTTACCTGCAACGGGCGGAGCGGACGAGCTGTAGGACTGGCCAATTAAGTGAATTGACCATTCGCAGAGCTCGGCCGCACTGCCCTTTTCTGGTATAACGCTCCAGATCCATTTCCTTGCATGGCTCTATTTCAAAACCAATGAATATAAAAAGAATGGGTGTAAATACATCATTGTGAGGGAAAAAGGGGTGTGGCCAGGCGATTCTGATTGGCCCACTCTTGCCACCCGTCACGCCCAACTATGTCAACTCGAAGGGCGTCAATTCCGTCATAAATGATCTATTTGTGCTTGGCGCTGCAAAAGTTTGAATAGATGGGCGTGATTGGCGGCTTGAATGCGCCAGAGTCGCCTGCTTACACACCTTTTCCTTCACGATGATACACAGCTAAGAAGAATTTCTCCTGAAATAGGGAAATGTATTAGTTTTTACCTTTCATTGGTGGGAATCTGCTCGAGTACGGATGATCCCACGTTGCTTTTCCAATTTTTCGAGATTCCCCGTCGAAGGAAGGTTTTTATATCGTTGCCGATTTTTTGCACATGAAGGTCGTACTTCAGTTCGATGAATGGCTCGACTTCTACCTGAAAAGTACAATAAATAAAACAGAACCAATGGTGAAACTATTTTGTGTTGACGAGAACTGGTCCCCGCTATCATTATTCTGCCCTAACGAGTTTTAGATATTTTTTGTAGTATTCGTCACAGGAGTAAGTACTCCCGAAATCCGAACGATTTCCCCATAAGGGTTGAACAGGTAAATTGTCTTTTGGGTGTTTTGAGTAATTTTGATGACGTCATCATATTCAGGCTGACTTCCCGGAGCTAGACGTACTGTGCACGGAACACAGTTAAACTATAGAAATTAACCAGAATGGGCGGGATCCGAGGTATGAGATTGTTCATGCCTACAAAAATAACCGTGCCGCACCTCTGTGTCTCCTTTTCCCATGATTTGCAGCATGCCTTCCACGTCGCAGAGCTCTTCGTTGCTGTTCACCTTGATCTTGCCAATTCCTTGGTAGCCCTCGTTTACCGAAATCACTACGGGAAATGTGGTTGGTTGGTGCTAGAAGAAAACGAAAAAAAATCAATAAATCGATAGAAGAAAAAAATCTCATGAACTCACGAATCTATGGAAGTGTGGATAGTGGATTGTTGGAATAATGGGAATTCGACTGTTGTCCGCGAGGACCAGTTTTCGTAGTTGTTTCTTCTGGAAGGAAGTGGATTTATAGATATAAATATAATAAAAACAAAAAAAAATCAATAAATTGATTGATCATTACCAAATTGTTCTTATCCATAAAAGCTATCATAGAAGTGTGACTGTTCACGAATGGAATCCCTGCAGCAATCATTGACCGAAGAATGGTTTTTGACTGTGGACTGTGTGTTGCAGATGGCCCAACAAATGCAGCCTGAGGGCAGAAGGTCCTGCAACGAAATGACGATGAGCCTGTACTCCCTAGAGTTGAACCAAGCCGTGAACTGAAATCGACCAATGAGGACGGGGAAAGTGGCCACGCCTGCGCTCTGTCGTCTGCGATCTTACTAGCTTCTGAACCAAGTTTGAAGGAAGAATGGATGTAAACAATTCCATACCTCGGATCCCTTCCATTCTGATTAATTTCTATTGTTAAACTGTGCTCCGTGCACAGTACGTCTAGCTCCGGGAAGTCAGCCTGAATATGATGACGTCATCAAAATTACTCAAAATACCCAAACTCAATTTACCTGTTCAACCCTTATGGGGAAGTCGTTGGGATTTCGGAAGTATTTACTCCTAAAAAATTTTACTCCGTTCAAGAAGGTTAGGTTACCGTAATCTGCTACAGTACTACAGTATACCACAGTAAATCGTACCAGTCCACAACATGATTATCAATAATCAGTAGAACTTTGGCGTCCGGCGGCATCACCGGTGCACCCCTGCTGCGGTCGTGCAGCAGCGAGCGTTCGATGGCGGCGGCGAGCGACTCGGACGATCTCGCAGGTGATGTTGGCGCGCTGAAATCGAGCGTTTATAATTTGGGAAGTTGCCTCGTGAATCGGAGGCTAGTACGCCCAGGATGAGAGATAGAATTTCTGGTAAGGTGGGGAAATGTGGTTCTTTAGCTGTAATTGCTCTAATAACTAGAAAAACTAGAAAAAAGGCAATTTATATTTTTATATTTATATTTATTATACAATTTATATTATTTTGTGTGCGTCACTCGCGTGCCAGGCGCTGATGTTTATTTGTGGAGGATTTTTTCTATGAAGATTGGTCAACGCGGCATTTATGTACATCTTCAATGAAAAAACGCGCGGCTGCTGCGTGGCCGCACGCGTGCGTTCGAGCTGCGTCAGCGACGCGATTGGCCCTATCCTTCATCGGGTAGAGGCACGCGTGTCAAACACAAGCATCTAGTATAAATCACGCTGTAGTTGTTCATTCGTTGATCCGCTTTCAGAATAAAACCTATCAGTTGTAATGTACGGGTAAAAAATAAGGACGAAAATCATGACGAGAGTAAGATGTTATGTACAGTGGGCATCTATGGCAGTGGCACTTTCACGGCCTCGAAAAGCACGCAACGCGACCGCGCCGCTCACGATGAAATCGTCGCCGTAGTGCCGAATCTGGGTTTTCTTGATTGTTCATTACATTTGATGTTAACTAATGAGAAAAACCAACCAGCTATCGTGGGAAAACATTGGGGTCTCCGCAGTTTTGGGGACCGGACAGGAAATAAAATTATCAAAAATATCAATTATATATAAAATAATTATTAAAAGTTGTTTAAGAAATAATGACAAAAAGAAACAATACACCAATGCAAAGTTTTCACTCATTTTATAAAGTAATTTAAAAAATTCGGCGATCCATTCTCGGGGGATGGGGGAGGTGGGGCGCTCCCTAGCTCCCTGCTTACATACGCCACTGCTAATAATTAAGAGAACCCCATAGTTTGTTGTCGCGGACACGACTCCAGCTCGAGCGACGCGGTCGCGCCGCGTGTTTTTCGAAGCCACCGGAAGGGCCACCGCCATCGACACCCACTTTAACTACATATGTGTGTAATTATTATAATAGTATGAGAAGACGGTACAAAAAAAAAACGTTTTAACGTCAAAATATCAAGTATGGTACGTAGTCAGCAGTGAAGCGGCCACTACGACGGCAACCCGATCGCCTTTGTTTTCGTTGGTTTCATAATGACTCTAGTATTTGTCTGTGCAAGCCATGAAGGCAAATATCTTCCTGCTTTTTTTGGAATAAACAATTCAATTTTTGCGGCTTACAGGAACAATTGAAAATCTGCTAATAATTATTATTATTAAACAGCTGATAGAAAGAAATCCAAAGATGGAAATTTTTTTTCCAGATCAGAGAGGTCATTTATCACTGGGATTGCCCATTATTGAAATGCTAGCATCAACCACTTTGGAATAAGCGGAATAATAAATTTCCGGCTCATGAATGCAATTTCTAAAAAAATCCCGATCAATAAGTATTTTTTCAACGTGAAAATGCCACAACCTGCTCATAGTGTCGTTGAAGTGTTGTGGAGGTGGCGAGGTAAATGGGCCAGGAAATGGGAGGAGTGATTACCTCGCAGCCGTCGTCTGTCTCTCACCTGTCGTCGTCGTCACGTCACGTCAACATGCGAGTGTGAGAGTTGACGAAGTCGTTATCCGCGGGGTACCCGGAAAAGCCGCTGGGTGATTTGATACTGCAGCACTTTTTGTGCTTGAAAACAGACAAATGACGACGGGGGCGGGGCTTATTTGCCTCAGAATGCGTCAAGTTGTAACAAGGATAGGGAAGCCCAGGAGCACAGCACAGCGGGATGAGGGGTCCCGAATGGAAAAAGGCTACGGTGTAGCCTGTTAAGTGCATGTGTAATTTGGATTTATGGATGGTCGTTAATTTTTTTCGTGAAAGAAAATCATGAATAGGAAATAAGTGCAGTGATTCCAAAAAAGAAAATCTTTTCGTCTTCATTAATGGTTTCGAAAGAGAGAAAATTGTAGCCAAGAGGGAAAATCCAGGAAATCCAGGAAAAAACACTGCGATTTTGACTGCTTAGGGCAGATTTCTGGGTCAATTTGGATGTTTTTTTTTTTGGGACACCCTGCACAGCCTCACTGTTTCAGAAAATTTCCCGAAAAAATTTCAAGAATACTTTGTGAAAGAAAAGTCTGAGGGCCCATGAGTAGATCATATCCAAGAATGGCCGAGATTCGAGATTCAGTGGTAGGTGCAAAATCGACGGATAAATTTGCCGCACTTTGAGGACGACTTCTTCCCTAAGGGCGTGGCTCAGATATTTGCAGAAAAAGTGCTTTGCTACCATAGAATCCCATTTGGAGACCCCAGAAAAGGAAAAGAGCCTCAGAAATTTTCGAGGTCCATACGGAGGGCAGGACCGACTTGTGCGCAAGGCTATATAGCAGTTAATAAGCAGAATCCAGGTAATCTATGTGACGTAGCACAGTTCCATGAGATTACAATAAAATGGTGTGTACTCCAGTACTTTCTAGCAAATACATGACTCATATCCTTCAGCGTAAAATTGCCCTTAGAGTGCTTACTAACGTATTTGCGAAAATCTGCAGAAATTTCTGCTAGCTGATATTCATGCATGCAGCACGACCGCAGCACAAAGCCAGCAGAATCGCAGCAGCTCCGCGCCAGAGTTGTAGAACATATCTCTGGAGTCCACCCTTTTTTTCAAGCCGCATGCCCTTTAAAAGGCAAAATTTCGCAAACCTTGTTTTGTTACTAGAAAGTACATTCGCTAACTTAATTTGCAATCATCCTAGAGTAACTTCCCAAGAGACTAAGAATCAGCTGATTAGGGCTTCTTCGTGGAACGCTTCGTTAGAAGTGCGTCTGACGCAAATTTGCAGACTTGGGCGTCAATTTTTGGTAGATCACGGAAAAAAAAAAGAAAAAAGTAAAGTTGTACGATGACACAATTTGAGGGGGGGGGGAGTAGGAGGGCAGGGGAGGGTTTGGGATGGGAATAATGTGTGAGAGATTCGAAAAATTTTAATTTTTTCTGTAAATTTTGTAAACGTATGCTACACAAAATTGTGATTTGGTAAATTTTTAGTTTTTCGTCATTGATTTTCCACATTTTCTCTTCCGAACATCACGATTAATTTAATTTACAAGGGTCTATCTACCAATCGACGCTGGCGGCTTGAGAAAGTTTTCCATAAAATCCTTAAAAATCACATCCAGGAAAACGGATGATTTCCAAAATACTGTAAATTTTCTCGTGGAATCCTCCCTTTTAACCATCAAGGATGAGCAGAATTTTTGATGGATTGGACGCATTTTGACCAGGGATGTGCGTTATTAACGTAACAAATTAACTCGTTAACGCGTAACGGCCATTTCTGGCCCAACGTAACGATTTAACGGATTAACGAAATTTGAAATTTTTAACGCGCATTCCTGATTTTGACCTTCCAGCACTCGACGCGCTCAATTCTTTCGTTTTTGTCTCTTGTTTTCATCACTAATATTACTTAATATTACATTATCTATTACAATTATTATTTGCAAAGTTGGCCACGCCCATTTTCGAGTGTCTCTTCGTGAGACTGCAGCTGGTTTCTATGGATACCAAGATACTGAGCTTTGGTTGACGTGTAGGAGTAATAAAACATCGCACGAACGGTGGTAAATAACCAGTTGTATGTTTTCTTTCCAGGAAAATTATTTTTAGTTTTTCTACCCAGTCAGGTTTCAATTAATTCCAGTATTTTTTACCTGAGAGATCGAAAAACACCAGTTGGTGCTCAAAAACAAGCAGCCAACACGATATTTTTGTAGTTGATCGGGTAAAAGTAGTGGTTGCACTTCACGGGAGCACAGATTCTTGGTTTTCAAACCCATTCCAGGAAAAGAAAACCGTCGGAATGTAAAATGTGATCCTGAAGATTTTGAGTGTGGTGCTATGGTAAGTCCTTTTGCTGGCGAGAAGGACGACGAAGGGATTTTAGAACATGGGGGGGGGGTTAGAAAACCATGGGTAGACTTGAACGGTTTACATAGGGGGGGGGGAAGGAGTTATTTGCCCGGAAATTTCTAGAGTTATAGGAAAAACAGTTGCTAGCAGCTGTGAAAATGGCGGATTCCCATGGAAATCGATGATGTTTCTCGATGTGGGAAGAAATTTTTATGAATTTCGATAGTAAGGCCATAGAACAAGGCATGTGTGTGCGAGAGAGGGAGTTGGGAGGATTCCTACAACTTCGGGGATTTCTGACATTGATCATAGGGAAATTAGCCCTAGAGCAGTATCACAAGGAGTAGCAGGAAAAATTCAAAATTTTTTTCCTGTGCCTTGGAAATGTTTAAGAAAAGGGTGATCTGGAAAGAGATAGTCTTTTATGAATGTGCATGAAATCAAGTATAAAACCAAAGTTTAGATTGTAAGAAAAACAACATAACATGATTCGTTTCAGTGAGAAGGACAGCTGGAGAAACGCCACAGAGACGAAGAGCGCCGAAAAGTGCGCTGAAATTGGAGAGAGGGAAAAGAAAAAACAGGTAGTATGCGCGAATATTCAACTATCGTCGTATTTGAAACAATAGGGGTAGAAAAGTTTTTTCAAAGACGTCTTTTTCCAAGAAAAGCATTGCGGTTCCTTCTGCTACATATGATGATTAATTATATGTATGATTAATTAATTGATTAATTATATCGATTATTATCGAACTAATGATAGGAAAATATAAACTAAAAAAGAATAGAAAACGTTTTAATCTTTTTTTTCATTTTTCCTTCTTTTCAAATAAAAAAGAAGAAATTTGATGTTTATGCATTGTACTCGTAGTCTCAATATGTATTGTACCTGCAAATCAGCGTGATATAGTCACGTACAAATAAATAAATAAATAAAAGAACAGCTCGGAAATAGTATAAAAAAGTGAGATCAAATCAAAAAAGCTCGGGAAACAGCATAAAAATAAAAAAAAGTGAGATGAAATCAAACTTCGGGGAAAAAACCCTCCAAAACCCTGAAATACGTGCAATTGTGTGTTCAAGACTGAAATATCCAGAATTTTCCAACATTTCCGAGGCAAGTACATAACGAGGTCGGGAAAGAACTCCAAAACAGAGCTGTTGTTAGCAGTTTTTGCCCTGGATGCAGTTCCCGCCACCTAGCAGCAGAAAATACGTAGTTGGAGGAAAATTGCTGTTCCTAGGAAATGGGAGCACAGGGAAAGATTATGGAGAAAAATCTGGAGCACATGAGCGCAATTTATTAACGCCTCTCTGGATCTTTCTACAAAGAGGAGTTACTTAGCTTTTTCCAGGATTTAGCGAGGTGATATAGTGTGTTTTACTGATGAACATGATAGTGAAAATATTAGAGAAAAAGAGAACGCGAGAAATAGTGCCGTATTCGGAGAGTCGCACGAGAAATGCAGAATGGCACAAATACCAACTATCGCCGTCTTTGGAACGGCCTGTAGCAAAAAGTTTACGTTTTCTCTAAAGACTACGACAATACAGCGAAGAAATAGAAATTTCAGAGCATTATTCGGATAGGATAAACGTGTCCAAGATGGAAGGAGAGCTCGTATTTGGCCAGGTACATCATTACCAACTGGTTAATAGCGTCCTAATGCACTCATACTAAATCCCAGCTGCACGTTGGACGAGTTTTCGTTACCATGGCAGTGCCTTAGCAGACAGCACAGTTGTTTTGGAACACAGTTGATAATCGCAAAGGACATGCAATTTTGAAAATTAGCTAGACATAGTGATGGTATGAATCTCATGAAATATGGAGGTGTATCAGTTAACATAGATGAATAAACCATACTTTGAATAGTAATATGTATAAATCCGTAAGAAACTAAAAATTCAAGGAAAGGACGTTGTTTGTAAACATAATTAACCAATAAATAACAATTAATAAGCTTTGTGCCAACTCAAACACTGCCTCTTGGAGATACCCATGTCCTTATTCTTATTTGGCACTAGTCGATAACTAAACGGTATGGCTATGTGTCAAATCCTGATACCTAAGCTCGTCATCCGTTATTCGCTATTAAAAATATTCATTTTTTAGCGGATTGATATGAAAGACTTCATCATTATTATACTTTTGAATGCACATTGAGTGTCGATGGCGGTGGCCTTTGCGCGGTCTCGAAAAGCACGCGGCGCGACCGCGCCGCTCACGGTGGAATCGTCGTCGCAGTCGTGAGTCTGTGTTCTCTTAATAGTTGTTCATCACACTTGATCTCATCTAATAAGAAAACCAACCAACTATTAAGAAAACTCCATAGTTTGTTCTACCAGATAGGATTCCTGCTCGAGCGACGCGGTCACGTCGCGTGCTTTTCGAGGCTGCGGAAAGGCTACTGTCCGTTGACTTTACTTGCAGAAAATACGTAATTGCGGACCAAGCCACGTAAGTGACTTCAGTTTACAGAATGGACCGAAAGTGGAGCAAGAATTTAGGATAATACAAAGTAGACGTAAACTAAGGCTATCTACAGCTTTTAACGCCTTTAACGCATAAAAAGAGCTTCGTTAACATGTTTTTTTTTCTCGGAAGGAATCGGCTACTGATTAAGGCGCCGACTGAAGACTAAGCATAGCCTTAGAAGGAACCAGAACAAGGGAAAAACCCTCAAGTTCAACGGAGCGTGAAGATTCCGAGGCCGAAATCCCTGAAACGCCGTGTTGTTGCGAAGACGAGAAGTTTTATTGAGTTATAAGACTCGAAAGAAATCCTAAAGGGCCACTAAGCGACTGCCGCAGAGTGGTGCTTGAGGCGTTGTTGGCCGCTTTTCCATTGGAATTGGCTGCCCAAGAAACAAAACATGGAAATGAGAGCGTGTGAGACTCTGTGGGAGATTTCTGGATTGGTCACCAGCAGGGACAGATTTTTCCGGAAAAGTGATGGACAACAGGAGACAGATTTGGAGCAACGGGCCTCTAACGATGGCTCAACATGAGTCGGCAGAACTCGACGCTGTTTTCAGTGTGGCCTGTGTTTTCCCCTCGGGAAAGCAGCTCGAAAACAATGCCTAGGAGTATTTTGCTCCGGTTCCGTGCAACATGACTCCATAATACCACGCGTTCCAGAGAGCTGAAGAACACTAAGCAGTCCTGGATATGAGCAATATCGTTTTATTAAAGCCAAAAAGCATCCCATTGCAGTGCAATTTGCTGCTCATAGTGCAAAATTGCGCCCAATACTGTTCGTCACTCAAAAGTTAATTACACCCTCAAGAGCAGTGCACAAATTGAAACCTCATTGGCTTTTCGCGTTGTCGAGCGTACGCGCGCGCGTGCGTGGACGCGTAACGAAGTTAGAACGCTCTGGATCCTGCAACCAGGAAGATGAAGTTGTCAGACAGCCACCGACAGAGGAAAAAGAATGAGCTTCATGCTTGAGGAATCTGCTTGAATAAGTCGCTGGTCTTTGAGTGAAAGAATCTTCTCGAAAAGGCTTCTTTACACTATAAGAAACAGTAACGACTAGTATTAGTTGAAGTTCTTTCATGCATAATGAGGTAGGGTAAGTAAGCTAGGCAGGATAGGTAGGGTAGGTAAGTAAGTAGGGTGGGTAAGCAAGTCACATCAGGTCTGTCGCCAGCTCATGTTTCTCCACTTATTAGAGTAGATATTATATGACCTAGACCTGTCCAAGTACAATTTACAAGAGCCATTTCCATTCCTGATTATCCAGGAAAGCTACATCAGCTAGAGCAGAGCAATAGTCCGCTAAATGGTTTAGTATGGAGTCGAAGGCGAGCAGTGGAGTCGCGGCTATTGGCAGTGAAGTACTTGTAGACACTGGCGACAAACAAGCATTTCATATGCATGGTCCTCCGGAAAAGAAATCGTTTCCTGGTTGTTTAGCACTTCTCTATGCTTGTAACATCAACAAGACGCTGAATATTTCTGGAAAAAGCCTCGAAGAAATCTGCGGGACGCTAAATACCTGAGGCTGCTACTATACTCGTCGAGAAAAATAGCGGTTCCGGCCTTTGTGGTAGCATTGATAATGATTTTGATGTGTATCGATTGTAGGAGGAGCCTTGACAAAATAAAAGCTTCAAGTGTTCTAAAAGTTCATCGATGAGGAGTAGCTCACCCATGAACGATAAATTCACATTATCCTTGATTATCCTTGATTATCCTTAATTATTCAAACTTCGTCAGCTTTGTTTTGAGTCAAAACAATTTTTTCTCAAAAAAAAATACAAAAAATTACCCCTAGTTTCGAGGTGAAATCACGTGTTAAAAGCAAGCTTCGAAAGAATTTATTTTCTGGAACTAAACTTCTTAGACATTCCAAGCAGAATTTTGAGAAAAGGAAGCAATTCCCCGAATTTCGCTCCACCTTTTTTCCTGCTCAATCAGTGGAAAATCACATTTCTAGCGAGACTCGTCAGGCAGTGGTTTTTAGGGAAATTTCGGAAAATTATCTCGGGCAAAATGACATATGGGTCTGCACAAGTATCCAGAGAAACGAAATCCTGCCTGGTTTTGGGGAATCAAGGAAGAAAAACAATCAAAGGGATCACATTGACGATATTCGAAAAAATTTGGGTGATACGTGAGGAAGTCTTATAAAAACCCATGAAATTTAAATTCTTGGGCCACAAGTGCACTCTTTTAATTTTTTGGGACCACGAATATTTTTGGAGCTAAAAGATTATACTGCTCGATGTCCAGATTCCATATAGGTGAATAATTGGCAGAAAATTGACAGAAACAATGAATAGAGGAAAAAAATGACGTCAAGGACATAACTACAAATATATTTGTAGTGTTTTATTGCTGTGATATTTAGCAACAAGCTTATTCAAGCTATATTTATCCACTTATTTACTGTATGCCCTCGAAGCGGCGCTAAACAAGGACAAGATAACCAGTTAGTAACAGATAAACATTACTCAAAATTTTGAGTGATTACCAAGGAGGGTCAGTGCAACATGGAAAATGGAAAAAAATTTAGAGGTATTGCCCTAAATACGTAGGTAACAGTGACGGACGCAGGGGGAAGGGGCAGGGGGGACGTCCCCCGAGAATGGGTCACCAATTTTTTGAAATTACTCTACAATACATAGAAAAATCTTGTATCAGTTTATTTCTATTTGTTTATTTTTATTATTATTTTTTAAGTATTGATTTTTTATTGTTGATTATTAAAGTTACCATCTTTCATAATTTTATTTTCCGTCTGGATCCCAAAACGGCGGAGACCCCAATTTTTTTCCCACGCTTCCCTCCCCCTCCCTCCACTCTCTGCGTCCGCCACTGGTAGGTACATAATAGTTGTAATACTATACTTTTATAGCTATTTTTAGATTCTTCCTGTAATTGCTTCATAATTTTGGGAATACCACTGTTCATATAAGACTTTAGTTGAGTTAAGGCAACAGCCGGATGACGATTTATGGACGTGGGCACACACAATGACACCGTTAAGAATGAAATCTACTCATTCATTCGAGTATTTTTATAGTCTCGGCTATCTTATCCATCTTATCCGCTGCACTTCGAATCATCCTAGACACATCAACATCATTTTAGCCAACATTTATCACACTTTTTAAAAGCGAAATGCATGCAATGACTCACCTGATAGTGCTGGACACCTTGTTGGCGATGGCCTGGAAGGAGAACGCGCTCGGTGGTGCACCGCTCGACGGCGCTGCCGCGTTCGACGGGTCCTCCAACGCCGCCTCGCCGTCCTCATCGTGGAAGGAGAACTTCCTTTTGAAGAAGTTCATTCTGAAAGTGGCAATTTTAGGCGAAATCTGCGCGAAAACGCGGCGCCTCTCCGTGACGATGCGCGCTCGAAACGCCTGGACTGGGAAAAAGCTGGATTAATAGTGAGTTTGACGCGCGCGATGGAGGAGCGATAGCCCTTTTAGATGGAGTGGAAATGCAAATGAGAAAAAAAGGAGCAGAAGTGAGAAGTGGAGTGTGAGTTATTGCGGCTGGCTCAGCTGAATCCATGGTCGGGCAGCAGTAGAAAGATAGCAAGACCTCAGCAGCTGTGCAGAACGACCGCAGCACTTGCAGCCTAGCTTTGGATAGTCTTTCCAGAAGACTTCCGGGTAGATGCATTCTAAAATCCAGTTTCTGCCGGCAAAATGAACCAATCCCAGTCTCAATCTAGAGTTGACAGGGAACCTATGTAAAAAAGATAACTGGATTACGCTAGAATAAGGTACGCCTAATCCCTTTGGGTATTCAAAACCCGGGAGGAGGACCTTGTAGCCTCAGGCGACTGAAGGAAACGGTTAAAATCGTCAAAAAACAATCCAAGACAATCCCACGTCCTTCCAGAAAAGCTCCTCAGGTCGACTACTTCCCCGAATTCTTAGGAATTCAGCTCAGTACAAGATGAGTACCACCCAAGCACTTGAATGCTCATTAATGAATTACAAGTACTTACTAGTCCTCATACTCTACCCAGGTAGGGGTAAAATTCATCTGCTTTTTGAAGGCAGCTTAAAATTTCGAGAAAAGGAATAATTGGGAAGAACGGAAGGAGTACATATGCCGTAAATTCAATGGAATGATTTTTCTTCATAGCTCTTTCAGATTAAATTTACTTCTTTTACGACATAAATCTCAGTTTACCTTAATTCCAGGTAAACTGTCGGAAGGACCGCAGCAGAAAGAGGTCACGATGGCTCCGCCCACTGGCTCCTCCAGATTAGGTGATCAAAAAGGGGGTTTTTACAGCTTTGAACGGAATCACATATACAACTGTGATCAGCAGTCACTGGAGATTCTTTTAATGCAAAGAGCTCGAAAACGATTTTGAGGTGGGACGGTACCTTCAAGAAGTGAGAGACGCAGATCGATAAAAGGATTCGAAAGAATCCTAGCGGATTGTTTTCCTGCGAAATTCTTCCGGTTTTTGCTAGAAGAGTTCGGCACGACCGCAGCAGAAAAACGGAAGAACCACAGGTAATCCGTCGATTCCTCCGATTTTCTACTGCGGTTCTTCCGCAAAATTTACCTGAGATTGTTGATTTAATTTGCTAGGTGATTGTACTTACGCTTACTTTATTGGAACAAGAAGGAAAAACCCAGGTAAACGATAAAATATAAAGTTTTCGGCGTTGATCTATCCCATCACGAAGGATGCGCCACAGGTAAGTAGGAGGTAAAGCAGAAAAGTTTCCAAGGTATCAGTTAGGAATGGTTTCCGGATACTTTTAGCGGTTTTGCAACAAGACTTCTAAAAAAAGCCTATCGTATTGGATCCATTAGCAAGTATGGATAAAAGCATGGCTTCCGACGCAGTTTTTCTATCAAGAAAAAATCCCTCAAAAAGAAGTTTCCGGAAGAAATGTTACAGCTTCGAGGAAAAACATTAAATCATGCTGAGGTCTCCAGGGGGTCGTGCAGTAAGTGGGCTTGACGGACATTCAAGGTGAATTACTTTTTTCTACTTAATTTACCTTTAATTTACTTTACTTCAGTTCAGGTTTTTACTTTTACCTCAATTTACTTTAATTTACTTCTAATTATCGAGTAAAAAAATGCAAAACTTAGCTCTACTAATACTCAGCAAATAGAGAGACTTCTACTCTCTGGCTAAGGATTCTCGGAAAATGCACTTTTTGAGAAAGAAGGAACAACAGCGCGGCATTCGTAGGCGTGCTCACAGCCACTCTATCAGCTGCAATTGACATCCTGCCGACAATGTCGCCAGCCTGACGCCTCCGAAACTTCCGGAGCCGCAGATTCTCACCCTTCAGTTGAGCATGCAGCATCACCCTAGGAAATCTTAAAGTCCAGAAAGCCAATAACTACCAGCAAGGCATTTATGGCCAGAATGATTAATGGCCGCAGGCAACTGCGTGTATAGCAAGACACATCGCGTAATTTGCATGGAAAGGCAGGAAGAAGCTGATGGAAGTTTGCAGCGCGGGTTTTGGCCAACCCAGAATTGGGCAGGATTCCTCACACTTGGATTCTAGCAGCAGATTCGATGGAAAGTGCACAGCTGCGAGGAAAGCTGCAATTCGCATCCGGACAAACTGCCACTCGTCCACCAGCGATTCCTTTTACCCCATGAATTGTAGTTTTTACTGGGGAGAATGGCGGATGTGGTGGATTGGAATTCAGCAGTGAGAGCTGGGAAAGAATAAGTAATGAGAGGTAGGGCCAAGGCCAAAATAAACGATGCATTGTCGAAGAAGAGACAATTTTGGGCAATTTAACGATTAACGACTTAACGCCAACACTGAAATATCTTTAAAATGCTTTGAATTCTACCATGTGCATCATTAAAAAATTTACCAGAGCAGTTTCTTCCATGTTGGCTGTGTAAGCGAGATGTGAGCGCAGACAGCAAGGGAGGGGCGTGGCACCAACCCAGTGTCTATGTCGCGAAGTTGATTGGTTGATCACAACAAAGAGAGCACATTACGAATTGAGAGGCGCAGACGACGATAGGGATGGGTTGAGCGTGGCGTGGGCGTTAAAAGTAATTGTACAGCAGTGGAGCTGCACTGAAGGCTGCCCCCACCTTTCTTCTCCTCCCGCCCATAGCATATATGGAAAATTCTACTTTTTTGAATTTATAAGTTCATTTTTAATCAGCTCATATATTTTTGAAAGCTAACTTTCAAGGAATTTGCTCTCAGAGCTGATTTTTGCTGTCTTTCAAAGGATTCCGGCCTTCCAAGCTTTCTTGTTTGGCCGCGCCTGAACTTGCAGATTGCTCCACCCACACAGGTCTTGCGGGTTTAACCACTGTGAGGAAAGAAGGGGCGTGATCAGACGAGCCTGATCGGTCAATACTGCCGCTGGCCACGCCCACCTGCTCGAACTCGCACTGCGTCTATTCCGTAGCACATAGTCTATTTATGCATGGCGTCGTACGGGCTCAAGCAATTGAGAGGTGACAGGTAGTCTGAACGAGCCAATCATGGTCGCCTGGTCACGCCCATTTTCCCACACAATGACACAACCAGTTATGAAACTGGTGCTTTTCTTGGCAACTACACAATTTTACAACATTGTTTTGCACTGTTTTGTAGTAGGTGCTGTTTTTCCAGATAACATTATATTAGATCTTAATCAGATATCCATGTACATATGAGGTGAAAAGCATGCTTTAATTGCAGTAAAACCTATTTGTGCACTAATTTCGGCAAAAAATTCGCACTAACTACTTTATTTTACGCCTAAATTGTAGCCATTGTTTGTTCCTTCCGCTATTCTTTTGAGCTAAAAATTCATCTCATGCTTTCGTATTAATCACAAAGAAAAAGCACAGCTGCGCATTTATTAACTAACGCAAGCAGGAAGTGACGACAGCGACGTAAGAAAAGGCCTATTAATACCGGGGGAAAGTTCCGGAACAACAGGGAGAAATGACACGGAGTGAGGGACTTTATTTGCTTAGTCTAAACTAAGCAGTAGCAAGCAGCAGGAAGACGCGGAAAAATCCTTGGAGAGAAATAAAAACAAATTTTCGTCAAACAAATGGAATTTCCATAGATATCCAGCTAGTATAAAAGTCATAAAAATCTGGAAAATAATCGATATTTTATGAAACTCCGCAATTTTCCCATAAACCACAGAAGTTTTCGGAAAAAGGTGCTTGATTCGGTAGGCACATCCATCTACTATCTTTTCTACATTAAATTCAAGTTCAAAATTTTTTTCACAGTACTGCTGACATCTACTCCGACACTTCATTGAGTTTCACTTGAAAAACCGTAATTTTCAGAGAATTCCAGAACTATTAAAAGCAATCGAGGAAATTGCCGAGGAAGAAATAAAAAAGCCATTTCCTCAAACGCGAAGTATATAAAAATTTATGGCGCACTGGCACAAGTGCCTTATGGAAACGAACACGAGCGAATTCCGTGACGCCAATAAATAAATGCATAGCGTTTATATCCATGAAATTTGATGCAATTTATATGCGAGCCCGGGCAACTGCCACATTTCAGGAGCTACTGACAATTACTCGAAGCATGCTAGTTTGCTGGAGCGCCTTTACTTGTTTGTTTACTTATTTATTCATTTTCTTGCCCAGAAAGTCGACCTATAATGGAGATAAAACGGCTAATGAGTGGTGATAATGAGCAGGTAGGATGACAAAATGGTTTTTATGGGTTTGTTCCTTTGAATGAGGAGACATTCCCACGAACTGATAATACATGTGCGCGTAGCCTAGTGGATAGAGCGATTGTTCGTCGGTCTGGTGGTCAAGAATTCGGATCCCGCCCGGGTCATTGGTTTTGCAAATACTATGCTGTCTACTCCTACGACCGCTGCACTTATCTAACAAACACCGGCACAAAAACTAGCCCGGATGGCTCAGTGGTTAGAGCGGCGGATTGCAATCCGTCCCTGTCGCTGGTTCCACTCCGTTGGAGATCCAAAGTTAAGCGCAGGTTCTGCTCTGCAGCTTCTGCGATGTAGTGTTCGGGGTTCACTGCGCAACGTCCCCCGTGATCTCCTTCGGGTAGTCCAGAAAGGCTTCCGGCAACGTTTTGCATGAATTTCTGAGTCTCACGGTGCATTCCTTTTTCGAAATCATTCACTTTCAAAGAGGCTGTGTGAAAATCCCGCAAATCCTACGATCAACGCGGATTCCGCGAAAATTTTCAGATTCTACGGCTGCGGCGGTGTTGCCCTGAGGATACGGCTGTCAGTACAGTTCCCAAGCAGATTCAGAGTTTTGTGAGAGTTTCTGGAAGTGCAGGTTACTATGAGCAGACCCGAGAAGTGGGATAGGCATCCCGAGGAGCTTTCAGATTTCTGGATTGAGCAGAAATCAAATCCTAACTCTGATGGAGCACAGATTCAAGGAACAACAAAGGAGCTGGAGCAGTAAAACTACAAGGTGGGTAATCTAGTGTACGTAGACTATGAAAATAATCTTTTCCACGGAGTAACAAATAAAATAATAAATAAGTAGGTAGCTGCAATTTTTAGTCTACCAGAACAGCTATGGCTTGCATACCCAATTTTCTAAAATTGGAATTTCGTACATAAACAAGTAAATTCCTTAGCGATGACTCAACAAGGCCAAGGTGTTGCGAATTAGCGCAAATATCACTTCCAAGATATCAAGCCCTTATTGAGACAATTGCAAAGTACAGATGTAGGACAAGGCGATTTGGGTGGATTAGGAAGGTTTTCTAGGGCTAAGACGGATAATTCGAGGATTAGAAGGGATAAGCTGGTATTATTTGCATTTCACGTAACCAAGCATCGTAGCACGTACAAATCCACGAGCACCTTAATAAGATCGTCAGAGAAAAACGGGCTAGGCTCAAATTCTGGAGATGTGCAACTGGAAGCGATGCCAGCCGGGGAGTCCAAAGAGTAGCGGAGTGCGATTCGAGTTCGGACGGGGGGCGTCCGGGCGGAGAAGCGGCGTCTCGCCTCCGGCGACGGCCGCCGCCGGCTCCGTCGCCGGCTCGTTCGTCCGTATCGATCACGCCCAAGGGTGGCGGACGCCTACTTGGCGCCGCCGCTTGGTGTGCTCTTATTGGAAGCCGATCCAGCGCCAAAATTGCATAATTGCGCCAGTTTCATGGGATAACGGCTCGCTGCGGATTGCTATGCGCCATTTCATGGGCGAAATCCATGTTGAGTGGAGTTTATCTAGAGAAATAAGCCAGGTTTTGGCCTGAGAGTTGGAAATGGTTAGCCTACAACTTCCATAAATTGACATGTTGAGAATTGCACCATGAGACTTTTGGCTATCATCCTTTAGAATCATCCGCCGAGAGTTACATGGTACATCTCTGCCTCTACCCAGGTAGGCCTGAACCACACCAGACACCACGCCCATATTTTCCAGGACAATCCCGCTAATTGGCTCTTATCGCTTGTGAGTTTCAGGAATACCTCTGGCAAAAATATCGTTGACAAAGAGGAAGTTACCAATCCTAAAGATATAGAGCCGGAATGCATCACTGAGATTACCCAGGGTAGACGGGTCAACCCCAGTGTTTAAGATATTTTTTTTATTCGTGGGATGTTAACACGTTTACCCCGGGTAATCTCGACAATGCATACCGTCTTAAGCTTCTAGGGTTTCTCTTGAAACTGCTAAATCTTTAGGTAAGCCTAGCTCTTTTGTTAAGAATACTAGTAATTCGAGAAATGAAAAGAAAACCAATGCTAATGCTCGGTATGAAGTAAGTTTGCGTGATGCATAATTCATGCGTATCCAATGCAAACATGGTGTTGATCAAATGTTTTTTGAATGCACCGAAAATTGGTTCACCCCAAAAAAAAAAAGAAAAAAATCTCTGTAAAGCTCCTTATTTCCGGAATATTTGATTTCCCTGTCAGGATTTGAACTATACGTTCATTAGAAAAAATTAAACTTATTAAACTTTTATTCAGTAAAACTCTAGCCTTTACCAGTAAATATATGACAACGAACCTTGCGACGTCATCGTCGTTGAATCACTTTGGTCTATGTACTTTAATTTTTTAAGTAGAAATTCAGAGCCAGTGCTATTGATTTGGGCAAGATTTGCATGAAAAATTCATCGAAACTGCACCTGTTGCTCATCAATTATGTATCTGGGTGAGCATGGCATGTGCACTTTCAGTTCTCCGGATGAAACAATTTTTCTTCTTGAAGCAAGATGACGAATTTGTGTGGATATTGGCAATAAGACCGGATGACTTTCATGAAATATGCTTGTACGTCTCATCGCACATCCAGGAAAACTCGTGCATTTTTTTTTGCAGCGGTCACTGTGCTTAGCTAGCCAGGAATCGCGAGACAATGGTTTTGAAGTGAACTTAGGTCGACATTTTGATGATTACTGTAGGGTTTTTACTAGCTTTCTGGATATGTGCCAAATGCGCTGATCTTCCATTTCGAGCACTAAGGATAATTTTTCGAGTAGTAGCTACTTTTAGACCTTGAATCTTAGAGTGCGTATATTTCGAGGTGGCCTGCGAGCGCACCGCATGCCATGAAGCGTGGCGTACTGCTGGCAGCGCTCCAGCGGACAGCCAGCTGAGTATCGATCGGCAGCTCGTGCCATGGTGGGCGGTGCGCCACACGCCACATCGAGATATGCACACCAGGGCATTGCGTTAGGAAAATTTCAAATTTCATTGATTAGTTCATTCGTTACGTTAGGCCGAAAATGGCCGTTACGCGTTGGTGCGTTAATTCATCACGTTAGCAAATTCATTCACTTCATTTTCAGCCACAAATCGTTGGCCTGCTTGGAGGATCAGAAAAGAAAATGAAAACAAATATCCTGCTATAAAGTCTCTCACTGAGAAAAATGGTTGGAGGGAGGACAGAGAGAAAAAGGACGCGGGAAAGTGAGCAGCAGTCGGAGAGGAGAAGGATATGTAGAAGCAGGTTAACCGCACAGATGCTCATTCATCACCTCCAGAGTCAAGCAAGACGATGGGAAAAACCGACCCTCAGTACGACCCCCCCCCCTCTATTTCCCATTCCGCCCCTCCCCTCCTCCCCCTTATAGCTCCACTACAATACCTCAACAATAGCCAGAACATGGTGAGGAAATATTTTTCATCTCTTCCAATTATTCATAAACAAAGCGAATTAGTCTGAAATTTGTTTTGATATGTCTAGAACGCCGCGCATTCCTTTTCGCAACGACGAATATGTGAGCATCTGCCGTCGTATCGAAGGGCTTCGACCTTCTGGTTCCGTCAATGCCTCCTTCATCAAGACCTCATCTGCGCAAGAGCTAGCGCATCGTCGACGGCCCTCTGCAATGCCACCCCTACGCCTGCAATAGCTCAGCTCTACCTATAGCTGAGAGTTCTTCAATAACCAATACCTGTCAGGTTTGACTACATTAAATGCGTGTAAATATTCCAATAAATATTATATACCGTCACTCTTAAGAACAATACAATATCCGCGTGGCCATCCTACAAGTTGGGTGAATAGGCGAGCAAGTGATCCACACCCTCAGCTACTGTGTTCCCTAGTGTTCCCTTTCGCTTCAACTATCTGTATTAGAATATAAGCAGAATAATAGAACGAATTCACCGCGTTTTGTAGGGGATGTGAAAAAATGATGGAAAATTTGCTGAGAGATTGGATTGAAATCGAGAGGTGGAATTCCAGAATCCTGTCTTTTCCTTTTCCTCATTTCTTGGATATTAACCCGGACATTGAGATGCCCAACAGTACTGTTCCCAGTGCCGAACACCAGTCACCTTCTCCAGCAAGGAGATTGACGTCCAAGCCCGGGGATGGGGAGTTTCATCACTGAAACAATCAAGAACAACTCCCATCGGAACGGCATTTCAGTGCAATTAGACTTTTTCCAGAAGACATGCCCTTTTCGTGAACTTTATGAGGTCCGTGCTCTGCTTCCTACTTGAGTTTTCCGCAACGATTCTGCGGCATTCATCCCATCCTCTTCCAACGATGAAGTGATGGATTCTAGGATTAGAAATCACGCTCGTTCCTGACCCTACAAGCGAAGAAGGAGATGTAGGGGGGAAATATGCATGTATCGCTAACTCTGCCTGGGTATCTACTAGTTTGACACTGACTAATTTATCACTACAAGTTCACTTGAATGAACACTAACATACCTTGAATTGATGCTCAGCCGACGAAACATGGCGAGAAACTGCTGGAACGCGCTCGGCGTGCAGATCCGAGTGGCCAACTGGCTTCATTAGCATCGAGTCTCGCTCTCAACCTATACATTTTTCAGGATTCAGCCGAAAATTACTGGATGGAGCACTTATGCTGCTGAATGAAGAGCGCTACCTACTATGTCCTCAGCGAGTATTTATACGTCAGGGAAGAATGCGCTGGTGATGATCAGTTCTAATATTTGGCCAATAATAGTGTGCGGATGATGTTCAATTTCCATCCTGTACTAGCCTTGTTTTATATAGGGTAGGAAATGAATTACTGTACCAAGTTCGCTCACTTATTTTTCCAAGATCCCATGCATTGTATCATAGATGCCTATTCCTGCGAAACTTGTGACTTTGTCACGTATTTCTGGTCTCTTCGGGTAGCTGAAAGAGGTTCACGTCCTGATTGGGTACGCATGGAAATTCAGACCATTCGCCTGGGTACTACCCGTTCCTACCCACCGCTCGAAAGTGATGTACATATATCACACCGTGATTCAAGTCACACTTTGGTTGTTTGTGCCATGATTAGCGAGAGCGTGAGATCTGAACTAGTCCCGCACTTTAGATTCCCGCACTCATCAGTAAGGTAGAGGAAACTTATATTCGTGTATTTTTGTGAATTTTGTTAAACACAGATATACATATGTAACATTTCATACACACATTACATAAATACGTGAACACTTGTAAAAGGGTGGAGAGCGTAATTTTGTCATCAGCACATCTCCAGACTCTTTCTTTTGTATGCACGGAGGTCCTACCATGATTCAAGCATAATAATCTGAAGTTAATGTTGTCATACTTGCCATTAATCTGTTCGGCTGACGTATATGATCATAATGGAGCACCCCGAGTGCATATGAATAAATAAATAAATAAATAAATAAATAAATATTCTTGCTGTTCCAACAGAATTGTTTCATCTGCAGGATGAACGACATAAGATACCTGATCAACAGATTTATTGCCTCTTTTAGACAACTGTAATAGAAGAAGAAACAAGCGTGATTACTTCCTTTCTGTGGTTTGTAATATGATTTCTAAGATGACCAGGAGTTCAAGGACAGATGTCACTGCCAAGCAGCTAGATCTTTAAGCATTGACTGTGGCTATCTTTCTCTTATCCTTCCGCACGTCATCGGGCGAATTAGGTGACGACATTCCTTCTGAGCTAGTATCCTCTACAGGGCATACACCTGCAAACCTGTGATGCATGGTTAGGAGCCTACTGCAGTGAATATTCCGGATTTCACGAACCTGAATATTTGCAAATCCAATCTATGTACGCGCGCACGTCCATATAATACCCGGGGAAATCTGGAACACAGCTCAAACTCTAAATCCTGCGCAACAGGACCGCAACGAAACTTGAATCTTTTTTTTGTCCTTTCTCTTTTTCTTTCATAATTTGTCTCTATTGTGAATTCTTAAGTTCAAATAAGTCTTCTAACTTCATTGTCTGTTCAGTTTTCGTTTCGTGCATGAACCTTATACGAAAACTAAACATATGAGTAAGTCTCCTCCTGCACTTATCAGTAAGGTGAAGGAGACTTACTAAATTAAATTTCGTAATTAGTTTTAATATGTGCACATATTTGTAGGTTTCAGCCCACGTTTTGTCAGTCGCGCTCCCTACATTTTGTTAGTCGCAGTGATTTTTGGTTGCGTAACTTGAAAATCTGCTAAAATGGTGCGGGAGTACATGGAACTTATTCGTTAAATTAGTGCGTTACTGAATATGTAGTGAGTGAATACTTTTTCTTTCGAAGATATAAGTTCAGAACCTACATTTCCTATTGAATCAACTTTTTTACCCATTTGATTGTGAGAGGAAAGAGATCTATGCAATAGAAAAGATTCAGAATAATTTCACTCGCAAGGTAATGATACGCAGACGGAGACGCGATTACTCTAACATACCGAGAGCTAGAATGAGAAACATTCACTTTAAACTACATCTTCATTAGAAAGTCGACGCAAATTATTCGACGTTTGCATGCTTCACAAGCATCTGCATTCTCCTAAAATACATGCCAGTCATGCTCTGTTCAAAATTGCACCTTCTAGAACTAGGGTGGGTGAGTGACCAGAACTTCTTTTATCCATATGCTAAAACTATGCTTAGATCAAATTATTTCCCTGTTAAAATTGTAGTGGTATACATAGAACTAATCAAGGATATCATTACTACACCAGCTTTTGGCCAGTTCAAGCTTATTATGTCTTTAAAATTACTCGAGCTCTAGATGATATATTCTGTAAAAGTGTATTCCTGTAAAATGTGTCTCTATGTTCGTTCACTCCCACACGTTTTCCTTAAAAAACGTGAATGAATGAATGAATGAATGAATGAGTGAATGAATGAATGAATGAATGAATGAATGAATGAATGAATGAATGGATGAATGAATGAATGAATGAATGAATGAATGAATGAATGAATGAATGAATGAATGAATGAATGAATGAATGAATGAATGAATGAATGAAAGATGTATTATCAGTTCCTTATGCAGGAGAAATGTACAATTTTAGGGCTGATTGCCAGTTAATTTCATCGAGAAAAACGAGTTGATGGAGCTCGTAAACTCAACAACCCCTTTTTAACATATAACTTTCATTTTTGAAAAGTTTATCTTGCAAGGAAGTGGGCAGACCGAATAGAAATTGCAGAAGCACTGCCAGCTTGTCTGCCACAACTGGGGAATTATGCCGCTGGGCTTCGCTCTCGACCCATCGCGCTGTTCGAGCTAGGCTTTTGCTGCACATTCATGTGAGCATAATCACCATTCGCTGATATAACGTAGTTCGGATGGAATTGGTTCTCGTAATGATTTGCTAAGAAGCTATTACTGATGGAGTCTATTTCTATCTGACATCGAGGAATTCAAGAGCAGCGTGCTCCTAAATTTGGGATCCTACACTCAACTCCAAACGGTCAGATGAACACGGACCAGGTCGCAACGGGGCGTGGCACTCTGACTGTCTGCCGCACTGCTCGACCGGTAATGCTTTGACGACGCTCTCTGGTGCGCTCTTCGCAACACTGCCGCGTCGCGGCGCCCGTCCATCTTCATCTGACCGTTTGGATATGGGTGTACAAATCGAGACCTCGACTTGGAACATTTCTATCACAGAACTGGCAAAGATTGGTGAGAGAGATTGTGATCAAGAGTGAATTTGACGAAACAATAATTGATTCACTTTCACCGATGTCTGGTTTCCATGCATAGCCAACAACTGCTAGGCTCGTGATCCCTACTAGCGTGTGTGTCTCTGATTCATCCACCTGGAACAATGGACCACCGCTATCTCCCTGAAATAAACATTCTTTGCATTGGTGATTTCCAACAAATTTTTCTAACAAACTAGTGGGAAACCCACAGGCTGCGGTGATTTTGAGAACGTTACTGTTGCAATCATGTGTGAGGTATCGTCAACACCGTATAACTTCTGGGCCACCACTTGCTTCCCACGAGAGTATTGACCTGGATCGGTGAGCGTCTTCGGAAGAGAAGCTGAAAAGTAGTTCCACATAACAGAAGATGATCGACTCTGATGCACACATTTCACATGTTGGTACATCGTCTTGTTATAATATAATTGGTTGTTATTGGGCGCGTTGTTGAGCGGTCGTGTGTTGGCACAGCTCCTGATTGTTTTCTCTTATTGTTCTTATCTGTTCTGGGAAATTCATTCCTTCTCGATAAATTTTGGTTCTTACCTCATTCTGGACACCTAACCTCTAGTTTCTTGCAGTTTAGTGTGAGTATCCGCTGGTTTCAGTCTTGTAATTCTCATAACCCACTTGATATCGCCTCCTACTCGCCATCAATTTTGCATCGATCGCTTTCACAACAATGGCTGGATCTACCCAACGAGTCACACGCAGCTCTTCCTCAAGAAATTCCAAGATAAAACCATCTAGCAGTGACATGCTCAGTAGTTCACAGGTAAAAACAGGTGATCTTGGGACTGGTCTGAGCGACTCGGACATTGATGCTCTTTCCAATGCTGAGATCATAAATGTGATACTTGAGAGGAACACTGACCCTGTCATTGAAAAGCTGGCTCAAACCTTGAGGACCAGGATCTCTCGGGAAATTTTGGATGCCGTTGAGGAGAAGCGAGGCCGCAGTCTTGTTATCTCGGGACTTCCGGAATGTGATCTAGGCAAGCCACTTTTGGAGCGCCAGAAAGATCTGGAAATTCAAGTGGCTAATATTTTAGACATCTTAGAGGTGGACTGTTTACCGGAAACAACATACAGGATGGGTAAGTTTGACGAATCGAGACCTCGTCTCGTTAAAGTCGTACTTCCTTCTAGATCGCATTGGTCTCGAGCGTTGTCAAATGCCCACCTTCTGCGTCGCACCGAATACTCCAACGCGTACGTCCGCAGAAGCATGACTTCTTGTGAGCGTGCAAGAGAGTATGAGCTGCGCCAGCAGGCCCGGGCAAAAAATCAAGGCAAGGCCTCGAGGGAATGGGTCGTGTATAGAGGTGAACTCAAACATATCTCTGAGTTGCCTCGTAAACGCACAGAGGGAAACTTCTAAAACCGCCAGATCATGACCCTAAGGTTTCGTGCATCCTCTTTAACGCCCGAAGTATTGTAAATAAGTTATACCTTCTCCATGGATTCCTATGCCATCACCAGCCAGATTTTCTCTGCATTACCGAAAGTTGGTTAGGTCCCCACATCACTGATAATGAACTTGTAGCAGACCTACCTTATTTTGTCTACCGCGTTGATAGGCAGCATCACAAAGGAGGTGGAGTCTGTTGCCTAATTAATGATAAATTTTGCGCAACTCCTGTAAATGTCAGAATGGATATTACTGCTGATCTTTTGTGTCTTGATATATGTTCCTTGTGTTCTTCGACGTCCATAAGACTAGTTCTAGTCTATCGCCCCCCATCATCACTGAAAACAGATGATGAACAGCTGACAGATATTATTTTTGAGCTCTGCTCCGTCCCATCCCAAGTACTCCTCTTAGGAGACTTTAATATCAACATGGATAGCTCTATTTGTGCACCAATAAATTCTGCGACTGAACACTTCCAAACGCTATTTGAAAGCTGTAACTTGATTCAGAATGTTCGATCGCCAACACGAGAGGGAGCAATTCTTGATCTTGTACTGTCATCTCTTGCGGCTGTCAGCGATGTTGATATTCTTCCACCTTTTGCTAATTCTGATCACAATATCGTAAAGTTTGCACTCAAGTTGAGTACAAATGAAGCTCTCTACTTGCCTCAACCTGACTTCTCCCGAGCCAATTATTCCGCGCTCAATGATTATTTTGCCGGTATAGATTGGTTTGATGTTTTTGACGGATACGTTACTGCCTCCGAAATGTATTACCGTTTTTGTTGTGTCGTGTACACTGGATTAGCAAGGTTCGTTCCGATGAAAGTTAGTAGACCCAACTTGCCCCGTTTTCCACTCCATATACGGAATTTGATAGATCAAAAATCTCGGCTTTTTCACCAATTAGTACAGCCTTTGAGGAATGTTCAATATAAGAAGATATGCTCAGATCTCAACCGTCACATTAAGAAGTATTTAGCAAATTATCAGCGTCGGTTGATAAAGCAAGGTATGAAGTCTGTCTACAGGTTCTTCACTCATAGGGTTAAGCCTCAGCAGAAATTACCTGGGTTAATGGATGATTCTGGAAATACTCTCAAAACTGACCAAGAGAAAGCAGATGAGCTCGGTAAATTTTTCTTTTCTGTTTATTCGAAGGAAGTTCGTAGTCAGCCTTTGACATCGAGAAATCTCCAAGCGTTAATTCGCCTTGACAGTGATTGTTCCGATATCCTTATCCAACCTTACGACGTCCTCCTGTTACTGAAGAAAATGAAACCCTCCATATCAACTTCTTACGATGGAATACCACAGATCGTGTATAAAAAATGCGCCCGGGCCCTGCATCTCCCACTTACCCACATCTTTAATGTTTCCTTGATGTTGGGAGAAGTTCCTGAAATGTGGAAAGAGGCACTCATCACCGCAATACCCAAAAAAAGTGGATCTAATTTAATATCTAATTTTCGCCCAATCAGCATTACTCCTCCTTCCGGAAAGATTCTGGAGAAAATTGTCAAAGCTAAACTCAGTGAGTGGTTTTTGAAAAACAACATTATTCCTTCCGAGCAGCATGGGTTCCAATCTGGATCTTCCACAGTCACCCTGCTTGCTGACTCTCTGTTTGACTGGATGACGGAGATTAATAGAGGAAATTCAGTTGATGTCATTTTTTTCGATCTTTCGAAAGCCTTTGACAATGTAGATCACAGCAAATTAATTTTGAAGCTGGAATACTACGGTGTGAGAGATCAACTTTTGAGATGGGTAAAATCCTACCTTCACGAACGCCATATGACAGTAAAAGTTCAAAACAGTTTTTCCACGCGCTATACCTTGAAAAAAGGAGTGCCACAAGGTGGCGTTCTTTCGCCTCTATTTTTTCTGGTTTTTACTGCTGAACTTCCCACTTACTTGAAAACGCCCCCCCCCCTCAATTTGAAAGTACTAATGTTTGCTGATGATGTCAAGGTATATTTCACATACCAGGAAGATGAACAGTATCTAGCTCACGAGGCAGTTTCTTCAGCAATTGTTAAGATGATGTTGTGGTCGGAGGAATGGGGGTTGCGTTTGAATGCCTCTAAGACTGTCGCGATGCATTTTGGTAACACGCCGCCCATCGATTACAAATGTGGAGAGATCACAGTTCGATATGAGAACAATGTAAAGGACCTTGGAGTAATTGTTAATACCCTTTTTACCTTCACCCCTCAAATTGAGTATATAACAAAAAAAGCGCTATCGTCTCTTTTCACCATTTTAAGGAGCACACATTGTAGCGATCCCGATCTTTTGACGCGCCTCTACAAAACCTACGTTCGTCCTCATCTAGAGTACGCTTCGCCAGTTTGGAACCCGTTTTTGAAGAAACATACCCAGAAACTTGAAAAAATCCAGCAAACTTTTACGAGAATAGTCTTTTACCGATGCTTCCCCGACTGCGGCTATCCTGAAACCCTTCCTGCTTACAAAAGTCGACTTACAACTTTAGGGCTTAAAAGTCTTAAGTATAGAAGAATAGTTAGTGATCTCGTTTTATGTTTCCGAATTCTGCGAAGAGAAATAAAACTTAGCCCGAGCAAATACTGGACTTTTCGGCCTACAGGTGGTCGCTCAAACTACTTCAACATGCAAACACGGAAACTGGGAAAGAAGCATTTATCGGTAGTTTTCAACTCCTTCTTTTTTCGAGTTTCGCGATGGATTAGATCTCTGCCGAAGGAAGTAGTTGCTAGCCCTAACTCTGAAGTATTTAGAAGAAAATTAGCTAAGCTGGATGTCCTACACACTCTACGAATTGATGATGTTTAGGTGTGCTAGTGAGCTTCACAATTACTGTTCGCGGTGCCTTATCATCGTTCATGCTGGTTGTCGACGTAAACTCAACACCATTGTATTCTGGACGTTACCCATACCACCACATTGCTGTCAGCAGCAGCTTGAGAGTTGATCCTGTCTGGTTAAGTAGTTGCCTGTTTGGTTAAGCAGTTGAAGACCTGCATTAGTTATCATCCCGTAACTACTATACCCACTTCCCTTTCTGTTCTTCATGCGGTTCACCCTCATTACACAGTCCTTTGATCAACAACTCTACCCAATAAGGTCCTTCGCCATGGCTATTTTCCAGGCTCGGTGATGTTATTGGTACAGGGAAGTATCCAGCGAGTATCCCACCGAGTTTACGCCGGGGGTTCGTACCAGATCAAAGAGTTACCTTCGTGACCGCCCCTGAATGATTTATTCAGTTGCGTTCTCGGTGTGGATGATCTCAACGGCCTTCAGCCTTTATTTGATAGCATCTGTACCGTTTCTGGTGAAAATTGGACCTAACATACCATGCTTGTCGTTCTCGCGCAGAAAATGCCCTCATATTACCTAGGAAATATATTAACGGAAATCAACGCAACCGCATGCTTTGAAACTTTTCAAAACTACCCAAATCGGAAAAAATTTTGTTTTCCCAGATTCTTTGGAAACTAATGCAGGTCCTTTACCTTGCTTATGTGCGTTTTATTGTTGTGTTGTATTAACCCGTTGTTTTCTGATCGAAGTTTTTTTTTCTTCATCCTCTTTTTAACAGTTCTACTCTATTGCATTTACTTCAAAAATTGTTGTTATGATGGCACACCTTATGGTGTATGAAATAAATAAATAAATAAATGTGAACTAAAATTTTCTGTATCTTACGGTCCATTCCTGAGCCGCTTGCGTAGAGGACATCATACAGTTTGAGGTTTTCGTTAGGCATGCAGATTGGTGTTGAGTGGGCTTCCGATACGTCTTCGGTGAGCTCAATGAGGGCCAAGTCGTTGTTGTGATAGCAATGATCAAAGTTATGTACTGTGATCTAAAACGTTGTGCAAGTAATTTTTCGTGCTATAGCACAGTTCCATATGTGGCTTACTTCGTTATTAACAAGCACTCACCTTGCTTACATTGTGCAGGGCTTCACGTAGCTTGGGATTTAAGTTGTTATAGGAAAGCAGTTTATTAATTCCAATGAAGACAAAAATGTTTTCCGGACTTCTCATCACAGACAGAGCGCTAAAGAGGGACAGATCTTGGAGTAACTATGTATTTAAATGAAAACATTGAGGAAATGAAAAAAAATAAAACGGTCATAATAATTCATATGTTCTTTGTTGTTTAAGCCTGGGCATTATTGTAGTAACTGATGCATTGTAGTAATATCAATAATAGTAATCGATATTTAATCGATATATTTAGTAATCGAGACGTCAGGCTTCCGAAAATAAAAGATTCTCACTCTACCAACCTAGTTGGTGCAGAAGTAAAGTATCATTTACTAAAACGTGCCTATTTATGGATACCTGTAGGATCTGTTTAGAGAACACTGATGTTGGTTAAAAGCCGCATCGTACTCTAATACGCAATGTGCGGCGGTGAGAATGTGACGCGGGGAGATTAGTGCACCACTGCACGTCATTTCTGAAACAAATGATCTTCTGAAATTTTGTGCAATACAGCACTTGATGGGTGCAACATCGCTCCAAAAATCTCAAGACTTCCCTCTTGCCGTATGACACACATACTGTGAGGCTTGCTTTTTGGTTGAAGCAGGTGATTGAGTAAAAACCTACCCCGCCCCGGACTCGTCATTATCAGAGTAACCGTCCACGGGTACTCGTTTCGCTCAAACTGCCTTCCTCCAAAAGACCTTTTTGGAGGACTTCTCTCGGACTGTTTGCCTTCACCTTCAACATTAAATCTTAGAAGTACCTAATATACACTCAAACTGAAAAAATATCCCACCGAGGAAATGAACTCCACATCGCTTCGCGTTCTGCTCGTTCTCTTCAGTGGTTAGCTTTCGCCCTTGCACTGGCAGCAAAGAAGCATATAGCAGGTATAATGAAAGAACCCAATGCTTCATTGAAATCTAAGCAGGGAGAAGGCTGCTAGGCAGCCGCACAGTGTTCGAGTTAAACTCAAATCGAGCCCGAACAGGCCAACTTAAATGAATAAAACCTTATTCATTTCGTGATGATTCAGCCTCTTCCCTTGTTGCTCTCTTGGAAGACTCATCTCTTTCTTTGTTCTCCCTCAGGTAGTGTGCCAATAGGTTGAAAGTCAGCATGCATTCCGAGAAAAAAGTGTTCCTGAATGGTGAATGAGTGCATAAAAAAGGAGTGTATCACGAAACTCAGGGCAATGCTCTTCACATGCTTTTGCCCCTCACCTTTGATTTTGAGCGGGTGTCAAGGAATCATGACTTAGTATAATAACGGGCTCAGTCTGCTTGTAAGTGTGTGTGTGTGTGTGTGTGTGTGTGTGTGTGTGTGTGTGTGTGTG
>JARK01001566.1:177590-218996 GCA_000688135.1 Ancylostoma ceylanicum
CCCCCCCGCCCCCCCCCTGCGTCCGCCACTGGTACGAGGTGACCACTCACATTGAGAAGGCGCGTCGCCTCTGGGTAATTTCCACTAGAATGGTATCCGACAGTCTGGAATGAAAGGTAGTTTCACTCATACAACCTCCACAGGCCTGAGACAGTCTCTAACCACTTAATTTGGTTATTTTCTAGGGCAATTCCTAGAGTTCTATTGAGAAGTTGCAGTCACGGGTCACAAATTGGGTCGTTCCAAACAACGTGGCTTTTCATAGAAAGGAAACCGGGGAGTTGTTCCATCTCTGTTTGCATTAATAGTGGAGGAAAGGGGCTACATAAATAACTCGTTGTGATTTATGTTGTTCGTGAAAAGCAGTACTTCTAGTGCTCCTGAAAAGCACGAACTTATTGCCCAACCCAATACAATTTAAGCGATATCCACATGAATTAATAAGAATTCTTCTTCTCAGATCATGAAGGAAACTGCAGAAATGTGGAAATCAGACTGAATAACTTCAGGCTGGTATTATTCGGGGTATTATCAGTTCGTTATGAAAACAGCTGGGTAATCCGAGCAAGCTATTGCGATATCGAGGACTCATTTCGAGGGATAATACAGGGTGGCTGTTAAGTATGGATCACTTTTTCCAAAAGGTAAAAAGGAAGCAGGAGAGCAGCTTCCACCTATCTCTTGTGATATTACGATAGCTAGTGGCTTCCATGAATAGCGTGAGAATTTTGATTCCCCTGCTTGGACTCATTCAAAAGTTATAGAGAGATTTCGTCAAGTACTGTCATCAGCGGAGTTCGGCGGCTGCACGCTCCATGTTAATGAATTTGCTAGACGCTCTGATTTCATTGCACTATCAGACGGGAATACTGCAAAGGGAGACAGGCCATACTGCTCCATTCCAGAAACCAAGGAGAACTTGCTCCATTCGCACATCACTTTGACGTGGCATCATCGAGAAGAGTATCGATGTAAAAATTCGATCAGATTAAATCGTGCAGCTTCCAACTCGAATATCTCCACAAGCACTAATCATAAGATTGCAAAACTTGGGCAAGGGCTGCGCAGCTCTGAACGTTTTGAAGCAGCACATTTTCAGATTGGGTGAAAAGGGAACATTTGGGTTAGCTAATGAAATTTTCAAAAGAAACCTTCGTGGCCGCCTCCTCAACCTCGTTTCTACAGATGGAAAAGTTTCCACTGCTAGGGCTGCGTAAGATCTGTTAGAGCCAGCCCGATCACCAGTATTGTATCACAGTATAGTAAAAAAATATATGGTGAGCGGGTGAGCTCTGTTTCTCTAGTCTGCTATGGTCTGGGATGAATTGACTTCGGGTAGGCCTTCTTCGCTGTTTGTCGTGATAAAATTGCCGAACATTGACGTCGGTCCTGATCAGGAAGCCACATTACGATATGTATTTCTTCCACGGACCAGAAGGCACAGCTGCACGAAGTGGTTACCCTGTAGCAAGAGTGTGCTTTTCATGAGACCATAAAAACCACTTTTGCCTTCTGTGACCCCGACTTTCCTAATTGATGAGGTTAAGCTATGCGGTTCTCATAGTCCCTGATTTCAATCCGCTGTGCTACTTTGTTTGAGGCTTCTTAGACACCAAGGTGTCCGTTACTAGCCACAAACGCGTGAGCTTCGTCAGGGCATCATTCGAGAGGGATTGGAGCAAGACCGACGTCAACCTGAAGCGGCCAACCGACGTCTAACTTAAAGGCGATTTGGGGCTTGCACCGATGCCAAAGCGAACACCTTTGAGCAGCACCTTCACATGGTGATGGTCAATGCTTGTGCGAAACAGGTAGTCAATACGACGCCGCAATATCTTACTTCCTTAGATAAGGAGGTTAGAAAATTGAGCGATCCATACCTAACAGCCACCCTGTACTTCTTTTTACAAATCATGAACAGTAATCTATCGTAAGTAAGCTTGTTTTCGAACCTGACTGCATACTAGACCCAGGATTTCAGTCGCAATTTTTTTCAGAATTCATTTTTCTCACACTTTTGCTCAACTACAACTTTCGCCACTGGTATGGTAATTATGATTTGTAGGAGGCCCCAGGAACCGAGAAACTTGACTTCCACGGAACTTTCACGGAAGTTCCGAAAGAATCGATTGGTGACGTCACGCTTCCACGAAAGTTTCGAAGGTTTATCTGGGTCAATATGTAGAGCACATTTTCCATCGAAATATGTCTTTCGAGGTGTAAAAGAGTATGCTTGGTGCGGCTCAACCCCTAAGTAATGATGAGATCTGTATTGTTGGTCTGCTTCATATTATTATATTTCGTTCGATCTTCGTATGACTCCATTGTAACCAATAATTGTAAATAAATAAAAAAAAAGTACTAAAGTGTTGAAGTTTGTTCTTACAATCCATTCCTGATCCACTTGCATAGAGGACGTCGTCCAGCTGTAGGTTTTCCATCGGCATACAAATTGGTGTTGAGTGAGTTTCCGAAATATTCTGACAAAGCTCAATAAGAGCTATGTCTCTATCAAGACTGCAAAGATCGACGTTGTTCACTATTATCTGAAAGAATGTTGGAGAAATTCTCCATACATGAGAAGATCTCGACGTCGTTGGCGAGCTCGAGAGCAGCCACGAGTGCTGATAATGTGATTACCTTGCTTGCAGGATAAATGGCCTTGTAGTGTGGACACAACAGTGGATCATCGCAGTCGGTTTTATTCCCACCGATGTAGACCAAAATGTCATCTGGCTCTCTTATAACGGATACTACACTGAACTTGAACGGACTATCGGGGAGTTTCTGCATAGCGATTCCCAAAGTACAAAAACAATGGCACATATTTACCTATAGCTCCTATTAAGACGACATTGAAGGTTATAGTCATCATCAAATTCTAAAGCACAGTGTGCAGCGGTGAGGATGTGACGAGGTGAGATCTGCACGCCACTGCAGTACAGTCCCGAACCTGAATTCAAAGAAGGAGATTGAAATTACCGATTTGTCGTCGCCGCAGAAAAGAGATTAATTTTCATACATTTTGTCTATTTCTGCTCTACTTCGTCTTGTGGAACTTCTGGAGCGTTCTTTCCTTAACTCGGGTAAAATGGAGTTGGGGGGGGGCCACTTGGTATTGGTCGATAATATGACCTGTCCTACACGTTTTGACGTGTTTGCATTTCAGGTAAGTATTGTACGTTAGGATAGCTAACAAGTCAGAGCATTCTAAACATGTCAGCTAACAAGTCAAAACGTGTAGGACAGGCCAAGTTATCAACTTTTGTGAGGTGGCCCCCCCAACTCCATTTTACCCCCTTAACTCTATGTATGGCATGAAGCATTGATGTACAGGGGGGCCATAAGTTATTGTACAACGTTTGATCTTTTATTTCTTCGCCAGGAACCCACACGTTGTTCCGCTTTTTTTTCTCCCGAATAGAGGAAGGTTCAGAGTATCTTTTAGTTAAGATCCGCTTTTTCGGAAAGGATTCACTATCGAGCAGTTGGCCTCGAAACAAACTTTTGAGAAAAATGGGTTCTTATGACAATTTTCTCTAAAAAATCCACAAAATCTTCGAAATGGATCTCACATCCGTACGCATTTGAGTGCTCTTTGCGGCCATATCCGGGGTCTTTCAAAAAATTGAAGTCTAGGAAATATGCGGGCGAAAAACCACGGCTACTCCATACTACCGGTAATGGCCAATTTGCACCAAATTTGCGTTCTAGGAATTTTTCCAGTAAAAGACAAGACATCAGCTAGGTTGTTGAACTGATCTGAAAACTAGAGTAAAAATGCTGTAGAATGGCTATGCAGCCCCATCAACAGGCCCAGATCCAGGCCAGTTATGCTCCTCGGAACCTAAGGCTTGGTTTTCTCATCCGGGCAATTTTTGGAACAGCCTCGTCCTGTGCTCTTATCTACTCGGATGTTCAGTGGATTTTGCACACACATCTCGAAATAAACTTCAAGAGTACGATAGTCCTGTTTAAATCCGTTGTCAAAAACTGTTTTTGTAGCTGTTTTGCTCAGGAATTGCGGGCTGAATCAGTGCATTTGGCGGCACCAAAAATCTGAGCTTAAAGTTCCCATAAAATTTCTCCGCCATATCCCCAGTATCCAAGGCATATTCGTAACCTGAAAATAGAGGAAATGCAGTACTATCAATCGAGACCTAGCTAGCCGAAAAACAGTGCACTACCGCGCAGTAATAAGCCAGCAAACGATGTACAATAACTTATGCCCCCCCCCCCCCCGTATAACCAAAAATAACAGTGAATACTACAGGAAAATGAAAAAATTGAGGAAAGGTCTGATAAACTTTTTTTTCCTCAAAGAACCTCCATGTGAACGGAATCTTCATAGAGTATTTGCCCTTCCTTAAATCATAGCTCAGAATTTTATTTCTAGCAATGTGCCGCAGCTTTTTTGGATCCGCTGAGATATTGGTCATGTAATACATTAGTCATAGACAATATGTAGCCGTGGTATAAGTGAAAACCTGAGCAAAACTCACGTTTTGATACAAGCATTACTGTCCATGGGTACTCTCCTTTCTCGAACTGTCTTCCTCCGATAGATTTCTTGGACAGCCGTTTCTCAGAAGGGCTACTTTCACCTGAAATATCAGCTTTTATTTATTTATTTATTTTGAAGACGAGGGACGAACCCCCGTAGCTTGTCACATCATTTCGTTGTATACCATGCAATCCTTCTTCTGAAAAAAAAAATTATGGACATACCAAGAAAATGTACTCCACAATTCCGTGAATTCAACTCGTTTTCCGTAGTCGTCAGTTTCCTACCGTTTGCCAGCAAATTTAAGGTAATCCAAATAAGAAGGGTTATCCAAAAATTCATTGTGAAAGTAATACTAGATGAGAGAATGCACGCCTTGACAGAGCAACGCTGTGGGGGTCGAACATGCCTGAAATGGGCCACCGTCGGTGATTTAAGCGGAAGGAAAATGATTCATTCCTAAGAATGATTCATGTTCTTTTGTATGCTCAGTCGTTGCTCTTGTGAAGGTCTTGCTTTTCTTTGTATTTCATGCTGGTGTTGTGCCATCAACGCATTGCCAAAGATGTTCGTTTTCGTGCTCAAACTCTTTCAGAGCGAACAGAGCGCATGTTTTGCACCTGAATCCTATCGTATACTACAGGCTGACATAAAAATGGAACGAATTTTCCGTGCCAATTTTTCCATACTAGTCGGATAACCAGAACCTTGTTTGTGCATATTGGAAGACTATCCATCATTAGAATTAGGCTTGCCCAAAATGGCCGCCATTTGCTTCAAAGCACTCCTTCAATAGCCTCGGAAGGTTGTTCACTGCTCTGGCGATGATGTCCATCAGAAGATCTTCCCAAGCTTTCGTCAAATCTTCTTTCAGCGCTTTAACTGTCGAGTGGGGGCTTCTTATAGGCAATCGACTCCAGTATGAAATAGATAAAATGGTCTAAGAGGTTCAAATCTGGTGAATTTGCAAGCCAACGATTAGCTCGTTTAGGACTTACATGCTAGATTCAACAGCATCCGCGATATTTCCATGACTCCATTCTCCTTTTCTGCTATGCAAATAATTGCCAATCTCAAATCTTTCCTAGGTCGCATCTATAACGTATTATAGATAAGTGGCTACAGGAATATGATGTCAAAGTCATTCCAAACTGCTGACCTCACGAGAAAAACGAAATGAACTTTCGTTCCATAATATCATTTCACCCCATTGAAATGTAGAGCTAGACAAGTTAAGGTCCCTAAATCTTGTTTTCTATGATCATACAAGTGCGCACTTCATACTTCAGTTTCTTCACAGTCGCTTCAATCATAACAAACAGTTCTGCAATTAATCAGAGAATCGCTGATGGAGTTCCACTCAAAGCGCGCAGATAGAGCTGTGCTGAAAAATTTCTTGAGAGGTAATACTGTGCGAAGACATGTCTCCAGATTTCCGCGACATACCAAGTGAGTATTCATCATTCCAGTTCCTCTACACTCATTCAAAAGTTATCGAGCCGTTCCGTATTTAATCAGTAATTTTCTGGTGGAGTTCCACTCGGAGCGACGCCGATAAAAAGACGCGAAAAAACCTCTTTGGCATGTTAAACTGAATGACTTCGAAGTTTTAAATGACTAGTGCATTTACACTGACACGACTGTGACCTTCACATTTGGTTCCCTGGATAAGTATATGGAATCTAGACCCTGTCAAAGAGATCTTGCGGAAGGGTGTGTGCCGAGGAATTTTCTCGAGAAGCAGCCAGCAGAATTCTCCAAAACGAGCAGGAGGGATGCAGCGGTTTTGCTTCTCGGTTCTGCTTCTTATTCGACAGTCAAGCTGCATGGTTGCCATGGGTTGCTCTTGGAACGACCGCGATAGCACACTGATTTGTTGAAGCCTGTGGGTCAAGATGCGGCAAAAGTGGGTGGGCACTGTGTCTGCGATTGGTTGAATCAAACCCTCGCCCTGCCCTTCAGGACCAACTCGCACTAACTTGCGCGCGATTTCACCATTCTTGCCCATGCAAATTTGAATGCGAGTGGGGACGAGTAGGCGCCGAAGAGCGGGAAGACACCGCCCCATTTTGCTGCATCATGACCCACACCCTTGGCCCTAACCACAGGGTGACACAAAAGTCTTAGGCCGGCATTCAAGTGCTGCGAAAACTCCATGTGGGGACCAATGATGGTGATATTGAGGGAGTGATTTACGTGGACTACCACCAACAAAGCTGCCTGATTTAAACCTCAGAAGACTGTTTCTTCCTGCTGCAGCAGGGAAGAAAACGTTCGAGAGCGGAATCGCTGATGGACAGCCGCACATCATCCGTACTGACTGCCATCGGGGGCACCCTCAGAAATTCTAAACGATTTGTTCTCCGATATCACGGAGGCATTTCTGCTGCAATTGATTCTTTTCCTTAGCAGACCTTATCACAGAAAACTTGAGAAAATTTTGGTCGGTTGTGATAAAGGCGTGCTGATGTCCACGGGCAACACCGCTAGGATATGTCTCGGGCTTTGCTGTTTCGCGAGAAAGGGATTTGGAGATCAAATTAGAACCTTTTTACTGGTGGCATTTTTATTAAATCACCCTCTTAATGTGGTCACAAGCGCTTTCTATATAACGTTTTCGACTGAACTGGAAACTGGAAATGTTCCATGATATCATAAGCAGACAATGATAATCGCAAATGATCAAGCTACCCGAAATATCATATCAACTAAGAGTGTTTTGACCAAGATTTTTTCAAATTTTCTGTTCGTCTGTTGTTTTTTTTTGCGCTGTTCGGCGTACGTCGTCCAACGAGTTCATTCAGTGAATCTTCCCTTCTTCAATGGGACAGACACCTGGAACAGTTACGCATAACAAAGCATGAAACGGCTGAGCACTCATAAAGCATACAGTACTAAGATTTAACCTGAGTACTTGCAGATCCAATCCACATACGCACGCACATCAACACAGTAGCTTCTCATGTCTGGAAACGATCATTTACACGAGGACAGGCATTAGAGTAGCTAGGAAAAATTGACTAATTGAGAACACTACATATTAGAAGCCCCTGTGATCCTTGAACTACGTGTTACCCTTCCATGAGCATTAAATTTGGCGGTGCTTTTTGAAGAATGCTTCTGATTTATGCCAAACCTTTTGCTCATTATGCTCCTGCTCTCTGATCAAAGTTACAGACAAAAAAATATTAAGAAAAACGTTTACTGATAGAAACGCACTTATGTTAATGCGTTTTTCGCATGGCGGACCACTGCTCGTCAGCCCTACGAGAATGTGCCTGCCGTCATCGTGAACCTGGAACACCGGACCTCCGCTGTCTCCCTGGAATAATACCTATCTCAGGTCTAATCAGCGCTTTGAATATAGAGTAGAAAAATTCATGTGGAGAAATCACCTCACATGTCGACTTTGCAAAAGTTGTGGTCACAATCTCGTGTTTTGTTCCATTTACATAGTCGTACTTTTGTGCAACCACTCGTTGCACAAGGCAGGGTGAACTACCAAGTGTTGCAGGAGTAGTAGCTGAATTACGCGCATTACTCGCTTGTAATGTTGATCGAAAAAAACCAGAGAATCCGGGCATACAGTCATAGACAATCAATAGCTAGTTCGAGACGTGTGTTTCCATTTGAAATTTTTGAACCATATCATTGAAATGATCGATTAAATCATATATACATAAGAATTTCCTAGCCAGCCGTAGAAGCTGGTTCAAATTTCTCTTCAAATTCAACGATTTTTCAGCTGTGTACTAGTTTCAGGGTAACCAAATAGAAGGACTTAACATGGCTTGTAGAAAGTGGAGGCGTGAGCATAAGTGAGCATATAAGTAAAAACGACATAGTCATGATCATCAGTGACCCCGTGAGCACTTAGTGAGAGCCAGATCAGCTCGAGGGAATTCTGTCGAGGGCTTCCTCGAGATCGAGGAAGGTCAGCTGTATGGTCTGCTTTTTCTCTCGATGCTTCCCAGTCAGAAGCCGAACTGTGTGAATTGTGTCGGTTGTGCTACAGTCGATGAACTCTGGTTCCATGTCACCCCAACGATGTTGCCGGGTTACCTTCCCAGAATCAGTTCAAAGATGTTCATCGTATGACACAGCAATCTAATTGGTCGGTACGTTGTGAATTCATGTGACGAATGCTCTAACTAATTTCATTCAGCTGGTGTGATAACATTCAATGTTGCTAAATTCGCCTGTAAGTCACGACTTTCTCCAGCGCGTTTCAAGTTTCACCCTAAACTATTATATTAGGAATCGTAAAGGTAAGAAACTTAAAATTTACTCTGCTTGGCCTAAATGAAAGAAGTATGATGTAATGCTCAAAAAACTCACAATCTCTACCCGTCCCTGTAGCGAATAGCACTTCAGCAAGACTTAAGTCTTCATCGGGCATACATATTGGTGTTGAAACGTCTTCAGAAATATTCACACTAAGTTCAATTAGCGCTACATCATGCTGAAGCGTCCATGTTTCGTATTTATGAACGGTTATCTGAAACGAATATATGTAATTGCTCGTCCCTGAAAAATCATGAGAGTGACTTTGGAACGTTCATCGTACGTTCAACAAGAAAGCATCGCACATATGTACGCACCTTGGTAACTTTATAGGCATTTTTCAGTTCTAAGCAGTTAGTTGAATAGTTGCCGTTAGACATGTTGCCTCTGATGTATACTGAGACGTCCTCTGGCTCGATCATAACCGAAACGACGCTTTAAAAAGAGTAGGAAATAACGTCGCTATGGCTTTAAAAATACACTTTGCCTGTCTTGGGTGTAATGCGAAAACATGTTGTAAACGAGTTAACGATACAGCAGTGCTAGTATACATATGTATTATGTATGTACCTGTCGGGGCCTTTTGACTGATGGTCATCTAAAGTGTCCGCTACGATACAGTGTGCAGCAGTGAGGATGTGACGGGGCGAAATCTGCACGCCACTGCAGGATGCGCCTGGAAGTCACAATTCCACTAATTCCACTAATTCCCCATTGAGAACCATTGTTTTATATGCTTTTTGTCAGAGACGCGGAGGCGACGTCCGCGAAGAGTTGCTTCGGCGCCAGGTCAGTGCTTGTTTGTCGGAATGAGTAGTAGTTTTCGTTGTGTGCGCCGACCGCAGCCGTGGCGTGTTCATTTCCAGTTGACCATTTCCACAAGGGCAATAACAGGGTGGTCAGTATAGTGTTGAGCGAATAAAAATCGAATAAATTCAATTAATTTGAATATCATCTCAGGGGTCCATCCAAAAAAGGAAAGATGTCACTGGACAGGTGCGCAGGTGTGAGATTGCTGTGCCGGAGCCCAGAAGTAAGGAAAATTTCATTCAAATGTGAACCGGTACGATCAGGCTTGAGTGATCGCCTGCCTCAGAAGATGGACAGCGATGCGTTTCTCACCAGCTAGTTCTTCACGGGTTCAGTTATTATTTCTCGTTTGCAGCTTCTCCACAACTTGGCAAAACGCTTAGTTACATACTTGAAGACAAAGGAGAATTACGCTACTGGAAAATCGAAACATCGTGAAATGTGCAGAAACAGGAACAATGATTCCGAATTGAAAGTTCGTTAATAACTACTGACAAATTTTAATCAGCCGTATAAATCGAAAAAAATAGTTTCGACCCTTCAATGCATAGTTAGAAATGCATAGAAATCTCGGTAAAACTGACCTTTCAGTTTCAATGTCACTGTCCAAGGGTACTCGTTTTGGATGAACTGCCTTCCTCCAACTGACCTTTTGGTTAAGTGTTTCTCTGCGACATTTTCACCTAAAGCATTAAATCATAGCCTTGCATAGTAACGTATATGCGACCTTATGGTGAACAGATTTGGAATCATACCAAGAAAGTGCACTCCACATTTCTCCGAATTCCTCTCATTTTCTTCAGTAGTTAACTTCCGACTGCTCACCAGTGAATTTAAGGCAAGTAGAAAGACGGAAATTAGCCATGGCTCCATTGGTAATCAATAAGTGGGAAAAGGAGAAGCTCTTCAACACTACAGAATCACACAGTGCTCGACTGAAGCGGTTATGTCGGTACACCTATTTAAATAAGAAGTGTGATTCATTTATCAAAATGACTCAAGCCTTTGTATCGATTTTCTCTGGAAGGAGGGCTTGTTTCGGTTTTGTTCTCGTTCATTTTTTCAGTGAATAAGGAACAAATGCTTGAAATTCACAGTAGTCAAAACTTGAACTTGGTACTGCTCCAGCCTGAATGTTTGTAAATTCAATCTACAGTGAACTCCAAACGGTCTTAGACAAGGGCCGGGACCGCGGCGCGGGCACTCTGGTTGTCTGCTGCACCGAGGCAGCGGGCCTGCTGGGTAGAGACACGAAGGAAAACCGCGCCGCAGTCCCGGCCTCTGTCTGCGACCGTTTGGTGTTCACTGTGAGTAAGCGAGCACATCAAGACAATGACAGAGCGAATCTGATACTGATCTGATAAGTATTATATATGATCGAAAATCGCTGCGCTAACCCAATATAGGTAAACATGGCCATCGCAGGAAACTCCTTTCAGAAGAGTCAACATGCTCTTTAAGTTTATTTATTTATTTATTTATTTATTTATTCATTCATTTATTTATCACGCAGACGCGTATGGCGCAGTGGTAAGAGGCTAGCGGCGCCCACACACCATCGATGGTTCGATCGCGCCCGCAGCCAACCAAGCTGTCCAACCCTCCGGGGTCGATGAATTGGTACCAGAGGAGTGTGGAAGAATGACGCACTGACTTCGTACATCGGATGCCCGCAAGTCACTGTATAGGGCACACATGCATTGAACGCCTCTGCGATGCTCAGATGAAGTCGAATGAGTGGCGCATTCCACATGAAGCGATTGATAAACGCCGACTAATTCATCCTTTATTTATTACGCTCATAAACTAGCATTATACACTGGCAACCAGTAATGACATGTGAGAAAAAAAAACAAGAACCGTTCAAATGAGGAAAGGAACTGTACGATAGTCGAAGTTGAACAATTAGAGGTCAGGGTTGTTAAAGGCAGTACCTCACCTCAGACACACCAGCCGAGAAATGGCGCAAATTCTCGGCCGGTGTACGAGGCGCCTCCCGCATTTTGGCAATGAGAACACCTCTGCGATAAATGAGATCAGCTGATGTGTATGGCAAGACATGTGCCTTCCTCATCGAGAAACTCGTACGCGCCAGGATAAATTGGCCTCTCAAAACGGGTTTCTTAACAGTTTTGTTGGAAATCATGCACATGGCTGAGTTCGGGTCGAAGAGGTCCAGGTTCTGGTGATAACTTGAAAACGAACATGAGGTGAGACACTGCCTTTAAGGATCTATGCACCTACGAAGAACGTTTGAAGTTACCACATTCTGAGATTTTCTGCTGGAAAACAAACGCCAGAAGGGTCTATTTTTTCTGAAATCGAGGAATTCAGTCTCCCAAGGCTGCCGGAAATCACGATGCATCGGTTTTCCCCGTGTTTCTGCCCAGCAGGCCCGCTGCATCTGTGCACGAGACAACCAGGGTGGGCTGGGCGATCCCGCCCTTTGTCTACAGCCGTTTGGAATTGACTTGCAGTCTAATACGGATCAGTTCTTTTTATCACTAATCACTCAGTTTTCCGATTCTTCTTATATTATTTCTTCTCTACTCTCTATTCTATAATTGGACATGGACACGTCCATGTGGCATACATTCTCCCACTTTTCAATTTCTGCTTTCTTCAAACTAGTGGGTTGAAAAACGTGCAATTCCGTCAATGAAATACAAGACGAAAAAGGCTGCGGTATCAAATTTTTTGCCTCACCCTACTTGCATAACTCGACCAATGTGATCCAATGCAGGAAACTAACAATAGGAGTATTCAGAACTGTGCTTTTCATGTGTTTGACAAAATTGACTAATATAGTCGTGCCCATTATAGTCGAAAACCAAGGATTTCGCTGGAGTCTTGATGTCGAAAATTTTTATGGGTGCTGCCTCTAATCTATGCAACTCTGCAAGTACGGGAGTGGACATTGCTGTGGGCTCCAACTCACGAGAAGGTTTAGCTTGTTTCTCCTGAACTCACAATTTAAGGAAAAAGTTGATTTATTTGGAAGCAGAGGTTCGTTTATATGTACGTATCTGTATTTTATATTTATTTATTATTTATATTATTTTTTATTTCAAGGTGAATACGGAATTTTCCCACCAACGAGCACTGTCAAGGTTACTCACAAAAATTTTCGTTCGAACCGCAAGGGTCTTTCCCTTTACAGGCTACGACATGAGAACTGGGCATAAATGTTTTACACTGAACAGGAGATTCAAATCCTACCGCCAACGTTCTGGCCCGAAGTTCAACCACAGTTGGCAACAGCTACGAGATCTCTTTCCCTCCAAACGCGAAATTGAAAACAAAACTTCAACCATATGTATAATTACAGAGCAGAGGTGTATAGTTGAATACATCAGCTCTTAATGTGATGTTCGGAATCCCTTGTGTAGAATTCGAAGCAGCGCTTGGCGGACCGTTACTTCAGTCATCTTCGATGGGACAAACACCTGGAGAAATGCGGTCTGTGGACGGATTGTAGCTATAATTTTGAAATATGCTAACCTGAATGTTTGCAAATCCAATCCAAATATGCACGCACGTCAACATAATATGCTTTAAAGTCTGGAATGACTCCACAATCAAAGTATGTATTGCGATCAAAGAAGAATTCTTCCAAAGAATCTCTCAGGGAAGCATTACAAAAATACAGGGTGGTCCATATAAAATGTGACTCAAACAACTATGCACAACATTGCACAAGTCGATTCAAATAAGGAAGATTTACTTCTATCCAATAGATGGAGGAATTCTTCACAAGATCTCACACGTCAGACTCAGAATGACTACTTTCAACTTCAACACAAACATCCAAACTCTTCCAGAAATTTTTGGGGATGCGCGCAATCATTTCTAGTGACCATTTCCGTCCCATGCTCTCTTCATTGATTTGTGTTTAGAAGGGCAGACTTCTTGCTCCAAGATAGACTAGTTATCAAAATTCGAAGAACTGAGACCGGGCGAAGTTGATGGCCAGCATCCTTTGTCCAAAAACCAGGAAGATCGGTCTCACTCCATTGCACCGTCCTCATTGCGCCGTGGGCTGGTACCCAAAATTTATTGTGAAGTCCGGTCAGTGTCCTCAGCGTTTTCTTTAGCATAAGGAATCACCGCATTCTCCAAAAGAGTGAGCTTTCTGTAGGCCGTCACAGTCCATGTGGACCACCTTGTAATGAGCTTCTCATAAATCTGCCTTACTTTGACCGACATCTGCCTTCATGCGCTGTGTAATCATAGCGCTGACGAGTCCCACCAAAATGTGCCTGTCATTCTCGTCTATCTGGAACAATGGACCACCGCTGTCTCCCTAAAAGAACATATACTACCTGCGAGTATAGGATGCTGCTCAGCAGAACTCACAGGGAAGATCGTTTTATCGAAAGTCAGTGTTATAATGGTATGCGAGGATTCGCGAACACCAAGCTTTTGTTGCGCCACAACTTGCTGCCCGCGAGACGTACGGTCTGGATCTTCGAGTGTGATTGGTGCATTTTCTGAAAAGCTGTTCTCAACCTTTCCGCAATTCACTTCATTTCAGAATCCAAGAACAAACTACAAAGCAGACTCTTTTATAACATAGATAGAACATTGAAGGAAAAGTTACAAGTTCGTTGCATGTACCTAATCAACCTCATTAAACTTGCAGTTGATTCGAACAATCATTCAGTCATTCGGATAGATCACTCAAATCGAGTCATCTGAAAATTCAAATGCACGAAATTTGCTTTTTTCGAATATGTTTGAAATTTTGATATACGGAAAAGTCGAACTCGAACTCGCTTCCGCGACAGTGTGTTTGAAACAAAATTCCGCGATTGTTCAGTTACGATGATTACGAGATCGCAGAAAAGAGAGGTCACGGGTATGGTGAGGTTCAAGAGAAAAGGCTTCCGTGAGTGGAGGTGCACAGAGCAATTAGTCATACTGCATGATAAGGGTGCGCTGTCGTCCAAAAGTGGAGAGACGCTTGGAGAAGGGCCGACTGATGGAAAGGGATGCGCCGGCGCCTAGAAGTGTAAGATGTTTTCCACCTTTGTTCTCTTTTATATGTTCAAACTGACATTACCAATTGGTGAATCACAACAAGCAAAGAAGGGTAGACTATTATGTGGTCAATCTATGTTAAACCGGTTACATAAATCGAAACTTCTATATTGCTTGAGTTAGTACATATGTCAACAGATGTGCAGTTTTCAAACATAGAAGAGAGTTAAAGGCAGTGTATCAGCTCGTTGTGGATATCGAGATGTGAACGGAATCCGATTCTCCTCGACGCGCTGATTCCAATGATGTACTTGGAATCCGAAAAAAAACGGTGAAAAAACCCTAGTTTCAGGGCAAAATGTGACCTTGACATGGACGAGTTTCCCTGGCCGGAAATAAGGAGGAAACGGCGAGAAATTGAGAGTGTTTACCGAAATGAACTTCCCAGCAGCAGCTATTATAGACCGAACAAGTATTTCCGTGTTGGAAAACCATGCCGTACCCTCAGTAAGCTTCCATTGCGGAATGAAGCGTCTCGTGCATCTGGATGAGGATTTTGAAATTCTCGGCCGAAGAAACCCGTATTTTTCGGGGTTTTCGACGTCTTTCTGGTATTTAAAGTACATCTATGTGTGCGGCAGCAAGAACATGTTCAGATGATGTGAGGATGTGACGAGGTGATACACTGCCTTCACGATAAAAACTTACTGAAGAAGGAGGAATAATAATGTATTATAGAACTAAAGATGTACTTCTACACACCTTCCGCTTTCAGGGCCAAGAGCTAAAGCGGTTGTGTGACTTCCTTAATGCCTCATTGTACTGGACATGTAGCTAAAGCTGATTCAGTTGAGAAAAAAATATTAAAACTAGCTAATTCAGCTGAGAAAAAATATACTGCCGTGAAAAAAGCAATTAGTTTTTTTTGCTGGATAGTTCCACCTCCTTTCAACTGCTTTCTCTCGCTTTTCACTGCTTTTTTGCGTATTCCACTTTCACACGAGAGAAAGCAGTGAAATGGAGGTGGAACTCATTTCAGCGAAAAAAAATGGGATGGTTATCCGTCTGAAAGGATGACCACGACCTGAAGTTATGTGAGCTGAGCGAGCACGAGGGAAAGTAAGTAAGTCCGGCGTCAGTCTAACGGCCAGACCTGTTCTTTATAACTGTGCAAAAACTTGTTTCTGAAACGCTATTTGTATAGGGTCAGAAAATATTTTTCATAGAGGTGAAAATCATGAAATATAAGGTCAGCTGGAAAATTTGTCACGCATAGCGCTAACTCACCGTCGATCCCCGATCCAGAGGCATACAGTGAGTATTCCAAATTAAGGTTCTCAGTGGGCATGCAGATTGGAGTAGCGATGGTTCCAGAGATATTCTCTTTGAGCTCAATGAGCGCTATGTCATTCTTAAGATTACAGAATTCGAAGTTGTGAACTGTGATCTGCAAGGCAAGTCGAAGATTAGTGGTGGTCTTGCTAATTGGCCTAACTAGGGAAGGATACTTAGTGGCTTTGGCTATTTGTTATGGAATGTGTACTAGCATACCATGCAGTTTTTGACGCTGATCTCGAATCCCTAGCCCAAACTTCCTGCGGGATACTGTTTGGTGAGTCACACTTATTTCCATCCGCGCAGATGTAATATAGCGTACTCTTGTATGGGTTCCAGGCTATGGTTGGTAGCTGCTTTAGTGTCTTCAGACTATTGAATGTTTTCGAAGGAGAATGTTCTCGTTTGTGAGTTGCCGAGCAGCTGCCTTACCCCGAATTAAGCTCGCATATGAGGATCATGAATGAATCACTCACTGGCTTTGAGTGCCGTTCTCACTTTCGCGCTCGAATCAGAGTAAGGCTTCTGCAGCACACTAGCAAGGCCCTTGTTTCCTCTAGACCAGGTTTAGCCTGGAACCCATACAAGAGTGCGTTATATTACATACATCTGACCATACGTTTGCGAGCTAAGAAGGATAAGTACGTGTTGTAGGGCCTTGATTGCTATGTGTTTGAGGTGATGTAGAATGTTTGATCTACTGTTGATTTTTTTGTGATCTGCTCTGGAATGTTATGGAACCTCACCACGCGGTGTACATAAACCCCACCGTTGTCACTGTATTCATATTCACTCGTCTTATTCACACAACTTACTCGCCTGTGCTGTATTCTGGTTATTCTAATAAACTGTTCGACTACGACCACCGGACAATCACAACAGTAAATAAGTAACTAAGTAAGTAAGTAACATCTGAGCAAGAAGATATATGTGTAACTCACCATGCTGAACTCCGCAGGAAACGTGGGCTACGAATTCGAGCGTCAAAAACTGCATATGGTAGTGCACACCACATCACGAATGACCACGGCCACTAAGTAACCTTCCCTTCTGAGAACAATCAATGTGGCTCCAGTTCACCTTGGAAAGGTTGTATGATGCTTTATAAGACGGGCAATCTCCTAGATCATTGCAGTCCGTTTTGTTGCCGCTAAGGTAGACCAACAACTCGTCAGGACTCCTCATCACACTCACTATACTGAAGAAATACACAATCTAGACGAGCTCATATAGAGAATGAGGAATTTCAAAAAAGGTAAATGACTATCCACTTGTAGGTTCCATTTTCTTCACATTGTTGTCTGCTGTAGGTTTTGCTCATCTTTAACATGCAGTGAGCGGCGGTCAAGACATGACGTTGCGAAATCAGAGCACCACTGCACATCGCATCTGTAGGAAACGATTCCTTGAGATTCAGACGACTTTTTTTTCTAAATGCACCTTTGAACAATCTTCTCTACAGTGCGGTAAAATCTGAGGAGGAAAGTTTGCGAAAATCTCTTCTAGAATGACTGCTTGAAAATTTTGCTAGCGCTAACTAAATCTTGCTAATCTCTGCTTTTTCCATCTTTTTTTCGCGACAAAAACCGCTTGGATATGAAACGATTACGTTGTTTCATTCTTGGTGATAGCATAACTGTCCATGGATATTCGTTTTCCTTGAACTTCCTCCCTCCAGATGACCTTTTACTTCGGACGTTTTTCACCTCATCACCTAGAACTTAAGGAATTTTAGGATAAGAGAAAATCACACATGTGCACCTCAAGTGAAAAAAAAAATAGGAGAAACCTACCGAGAAAATGAACTCCACACTTCTCTCTGTTTTGCTTGTTCTCTTCAGTGGTTAGTTTCCGACTACTCACCAGAAGAAAAGTGAAGAATAACAGGAACGAGAGGAAACGAGGCATCTTTGGGGATTGAAAAAGTAGTAGAGAAACGTATCGTATGTGTTGAACCGCGATGTGTTCGTGAAAACTTACAATGTGCTAATGTCGGTCCTAATACTGCGAAAGAGGTATATGAATCACTATAGTGGATGATCAAAGAGCGAAACCTATTTGGGTGTAAAACTAGACGAATGCACACCACAGACGCAGTATTTCTACGGAATAAAAACGGATGCATATTTATTATTTCGTTTTATTCTCAATACCGTTGAAGTTAACGGAAAGTTTCGCAATTAATCAGAAATCTACAGATGGAGTTCCACTCAAACCGCGTCTATGAAGGAATGAGAAATCTTTTAGACCTCTTGTACATAGAGTCTAAATTCAAACGAATGCAAACCCTATAGGATTTTTCTGCAAACAAATGAGCATGCATTTCCTACTAAGACAACTTTTTTCCATCGTCAACTCAGATTCAAAGAACATTTATTCATTTCCTTCCATTCCTTTATGTAGTCAATCAGAAGAATACTCATGCAGCACTATTCAAAGCGTGCCGAGATATATATTAGGGTGATACAAGAGAATTGGCGATTTCTCGCGTTGACTACATTTTTTCTCGCAACCCTGACAGACGGTAACCACGGCAGACGACATAATACCTTTGATTAGTGGGGACTATTGTTAATGCATGGGCAGGTTCCTGATCTCCTGCACAGAAAATTTGGAAAACTGAGAACCGATGAACAAGAAAAACTTCGTCTTCAGGTTGTCTTGTTTGACAGCTTTTTCCTTGTGGGATAAAATATTTCGAAGCTGGGAAAATTGACAGGAACGCGACAATTTTCCTGCAGAATACAACGAGTACTCAATTGTTTTCTATGGAGGTCATCAAAATTGGAACCAGCTCTCGGAAGCAAATTTTGATGAAAAGTTAGGTCACAGAAAATGTGCGTTTGAGCATCTTTAGCTTTTTTCTAGCAGACCCCTCGCGTCATTCTGAAGTAATTAATAGCAACAGGTATTGCGCAGGGTGATGTCTCCAAAAAGCAGCTCGATGAGAATCACCCGCCAAGAATCCTAGAGATACGGAAGAAAAGGCTTCGAAAAGTGCTCGCCTCTGTTTCAGCAAGAACAACCCCGTTGCATCAGGTTTCCCGGTGGATTAGGTGCTGACGTCCTGACCTAACACGAAAAAGGTATTTTGAACTGTGTCGCTTGTGGTATTACAGAAAAATCATCGAAATCCGAAAATCAGGGATCAGGATTTTCGGAAGCTTCCGGTTATTTCGTGTTTCCTTGCCCTAGCCCGACACCTCGTATACGTATAGAACGAAAGAGCTTGCCTATTTCTACAAGAATATATTTACACCTAGATGTATACTATGTCCAAACCAAATTCTATGGTTCTAGAAAAAGAACGCCATTTCTTTTGCATCATGCATCATATAAGTGAGAAAAACGTTTCGGAATGCAAAACGGAACGAATACAGAGTCCCAAACGGAATTTCCATGACCTAGATTGAGAGAGATGGAAAAAAGAAAGGAAGCATTCCAGCAAAAGAGAAAACCAAGTTGCCCACATATTTCAGCTTCCAGGCTTGAATTTAGAGGCGGCCACATGTTTAGCAGTTCCAGCACCAACCTAATAGTGGAACTAGTGAATGAAATTCCGGTAATCGTGTAGGAATACACCTGTTCTTTTCTGGTTTGTGAAACTATCAATTATTAAAATGTTTATTTGGAACAAACAATGTAGGTATTATGCTTGAGATATATCGACATTGGTTCATTGGTAAATTCGTTAACACATTAGTTTTCCATGAGTAAGCATTAAAAATGTGCAGTGATAATACGAAGTCAACCTGTATCAACTTCTATCTTTTCCCACAAAGGTAGAAATGTAAAACAAACTTCTTTGAGACTGGGGAAGTTGAAGCTTGAGTTTGATAATCACACTTGAATCCAGTCTGTGCCCATACAGAGTTAGCATAGGGAAGCACCCACGGAGCCTCAAAACATCCTACTATTACTTAATTAGCAGTTCATGTGTGTGTGCACGAGAACCAGCCATTGTCGTCAAAAACAAACTGCACCATTGTGTTCAGCGCATCCAGTTATGTACGAAAAGGTTGCAGATTTAGATTTTTACCATGATCTTTAGGTGTTTCTGTACACGCTTCGCTGCTTGGAAGATCAATGGTTGTTTACATCTCTGCGAAAATGACTGAGTGTTGGTGTTTGCCAGGTCATTTGGAAGAAAAGATGCGGGTGGGTATGTTCCAGAGGAGAGCAGAGGAGACGGGAGAAAGGAACGATGAGAGGAGCGTTACCATGCGCTCCAAAGCAGGGTACTAAAAGTGGTGTGATAAGGGGGTGCCGGCGTCGGAGAGTAGGGAAACATTTGGAGTTGGGTCCGAAACTGTGATAAGGGGGCATCGGCGTCCAAAATTGGGAGACACCGTGAGCTGGCTCAAACCGCCCTTAGTCGGATGATCAGACTTCTTCCGGAAAGTTGTGAAGAAATTGCAAAAACTTGTACATACCTATTATTACCTCGACTCAGAAGAGCCCTGATGCAATTTCACTGAATTCAGTTACATGAATAACCGGCTGCTGTAACCATGATGGTGAAAATGAGTGCCCTTTTCAACTAAGAAGATAAGTTTCCATTAACAAGTTCCACCGAGTTTCAATGCGTAGTTATAATAGCATTTGAAATTAATGCTGCATAGAAACCTCCATGAGGAAACGAGTCCAAACAAGGGTGAATGCCATCTTCTCGGGTGATTGTGGGATGTGATATATACACGACCAGGTGGGCGGTCCAGGTAATAACAGCAACGAACATATACATGCATGCGAGGCGAGCGAAGCGAGCCCAAAAGAAGCCTGAGAGTTCGTCGTTAGCCGGACGATCAGGCTAGTACCTATAATTCGCAGGGATATCTGAATGAATTGGTGGGCTATGGTCAAAAGACTACATGGTCAACATGACCGCTGATATCTTAGTCGCGGTTACCTATGACCCAATATCGTGGTCACTCACAAATACTTTTCTTCGAATTCTAAGGGTCCTTTCCATTGAGCTTGGTTATAAAGATTGGACATGTTCCGGAATGAACAGCAGATTTAAATCCTCTTCTCAACTAGAGATTCTGGTCTGAACTACTTCGGGTACAAGAGCAAATAGAATATTTTTCTCCCAGTCAAAGAAAAAAAAAACAAAACAAAGTTTCAACTACATAATTCAAGGAAAGATGTATTAGATATTAACATGAGTCCTTGCGCTTTTTTCTGGGTGCACTTTTCCCCATATATTTGTTATCTTTGAGGTATGACTATACGATTTGAGGTATACGATTAGAAAGGGCTATTCTTCCTCCACAAGAATGTTGTGAACATTTTTTGGAAAAGTGACAGTTTGTTTGAGTTTTGAGTCTTCTTTTTTTTGCAAAGTGGAGCAATGACTCAATGAAAAACAGCGCAACCGAAAGCTGCGCATGCCGGCTTTCTACTGTAGCTCGAAATATCATCAGAACAGGTCAACCCACCTGTTCCAATTATGAAAGAAATGTTTTGCTTGAAAGGACTGGACAACAGCGGTTTTCAAAGCTCAAACAAAACGTATTTGGTCTTAATGGCACTAACCATTTCGACTAAACAGATTTATTTCGAAAAGACCTGGGAAATGCCTTATGTGAATCTTACGGTCTAGATGACATCACAACTCTCAAATCTAACTAATAACTGAGGTAATTCTGCGGAAAGAATCCATTCACACTGGTCTAGCCACTTTACTCCATGATAACGCCGGACCCCACCCTTGCCAGTATCGCCAAACTGGGCCTCCAGCACTTCCATCGGTAATGTTCTTCTGCGTTTATATTTTGCAGAGCTTCCACGTTCAAACAGTATCGGGTGCCTTCTGGTTTCTATTGAATACAAGGAGGAAATGGTGTTTTTCTTGAAATTGACGTTTTTCTTCTTAAGCCTAAAAATCAAGTAGTTCAATAGATCTGTGAAAAGACATGATGATAGTATTGTGGAGGAGGAAAAGAGCTTTCAGATGTTATAGGAAATGTTACGGAAAAACCTCAGTAGAGTGGAGAAAATCGCAACTGGCAAAAGCGTAAGGACTTATGTTAACACCTAATATATGGGAGTGCATCAGCCCCTAAAGTCGTTTTTGAGCTGCCTCTTGCGTGGGATTCGAAGCATCGCTTGGCGACTCGTTACTTCGGTCTTCTATAGGACAAACACCTGAAAGAATGCGATCATCTGTGGACGTGCTGCGATTATGATCTCGAAGTCTGGTGACCTGAGTGTTTGCAAATCCAATCCAAATATGAACGTACGTCAGCATGAAACGCTTCAAAGTCTGAAATAGCTAATACTGCTTCATGGCTACAGCATGTAATACGGTCAAAGAAAAACTCTCCCAGCAAATTTTTCTGTAAAACATCAGAAAAATAATGGGCTTCTAATAAAACTGTCTTACTTTGGCCAACATTTGCCTTCGGTCGCGCAGTATTTCCAGCGCTGTTTATTCCCACCAGAATGTGCCTGTCACTCTCGTCCACTTGGAACAATGGGCCACCGCTATCCCCCTAAAAACTTGTTTTTCCTACGGGTCGTATTATACATTCTGGGTATTAGCTTACAATGTGTGCCTTTGTGCATGTGCAAAGTAGTCATTGCCGTCAAAAACTAACAACACCACCTTGTTCAGCGCATTGAGTTAATACGGAAACGTTGCAAATTCTGGTTTGATTGATGCGTGCCTATCAAATCATAGAAATGACAGTAGGTGCATTCCAAACGAAAGCAGAGAAGCCAGATGGATAGGAATGAAGAATTCGTCGTGGGTGAGCAAGATGCTAGAAACAAATCCACAGGTGAGTGAAGATGCGCATGCTGTCAGTAGTGGGAAAAGCGTGGCCCAACGGTTCCGCAGTAACGTAATGGGTTCACCTGGGTCGGACTATCGCAGACAATTCCAGGGCAAATTCGTTTTGTTGAGTAGGTTTCTCGGGCATATACGTTGAACGAGGGATCACGGCGTGCTAACTGCGCATTGTAGTTGGCGTATCGAAGGCCAATAGCGGGTGTCGTTTATTTGCCGGGCCGAAGTAAGAAATGATCGGGCCAAGGCGCTAGTTCTGCCATTCAGCGTGGAAAGCGCAAGATTGCTTGCATTTCCACAGCTTTTGGACTGATGATTCTGCGGTGGATACTGAGAAGGTGTAAATAACGGGAACAGGACTACTGAAAAAGATGTCTTCCTTGCGCTAGCGGAAAAATCCGGCTCGTACATTGCTTATCGAAACTCACCGGCAAGATCGTTTTACCGAAGGTAACCGTTACAATTTTCTTTGTGGTCTTGTTGAAACTATGCTTTCTTTGCGCCACCACTTGCTGTCCGCGAGATGAACGGCTTGAATCCGCGAGGGTGATTGGTGCATCGTCTAAAAGTGTTTCAAACATTGTCTTTTTCTATTTTCCACATTTTTTTCCAAAATCATAGTATAGTTTTTTTGGGTCCTCATTTGTATTAGTTATTCAAAAAAAAAATGAAGAGTTATAGAACGTTCTTAAAAGAGAATCAAGTGTTCAAAACCGTTCTACAACCTTGAAATGTCCAAAGATGTACATCAGCTCACACGCAATTCGTTCCCCCCTCTCTGCGCTTCGATTAGCACACTATCAAGAACATTTTCTCTCTTGCTTTCGAGTTTGCACGAAAGCTGTCGGTGGTGATTGGCCGCAACGACGGCAATGTTGCAAAATATGTAGTTGATTAGTGAAAGGATTAGATCCGTGGATGAGTTTCCATTGGATATTTGCACAACTGAACCACACCAACTTTACGGTTTGAACCACTGAATCGATTGGACTGAAACTGCTGGATATGAGCCCTGGATCGACGGCAACAAGAAATCTATTACCCGGCAAAGTAAAATACGAAGAAGATGAGGAACATTTTTCTTCTGAAGGGCACTTTATACTAGATGTGTGTGTTTGAGACGCCTGCGTTCATATGATGAGGGATAGGGCCAGACGCATCGCTGATGCAACTTAGACGTACGCATTTACGGCCTCGCGGCGGCCGCGCGCTTTCCATTGAGGATATACTGTTGCGTAGACCGGTCTTCACCGAAAACCTTTCGCAAATCAATGCGTGCGTCTGAGTAGTATAAATTGCTCTTAACCTAACGGAAATTTGAGATGGTGGCAACATAAGCCTAGGCTAAGTAGTAGATTGACAGGCTGTCTTGAGCGTTTGACTAAAAATTCTGTCAAATCTAGTGCAAACTCACGGTCCATTCCCGATCCAGCAGCATACAGTACACTTTCCAACTGGAGGTCCTCGCTGGGCATGCAGATTGGAGTAGCGACGGTCTCAGAGATATTTTCTTTGAGCTCAATAAGTGCTATGTCATTATGAAGAGTACAGATCTCAAGGTTGTGAACTGTGATCTGAAAGGATTGACGAAGATTAGTGGAAGATTTGCTAGGTGGCTCAAGGTATTTCTGTGATTCTGGTTCACCTTGGCTACATCATGGGGTGGGCAATATTCTGCATCATCACAGTCTGTTTCAGTGGCACGAAAATGTATGAAAACGCTTCTGGGAGATATCTTCACAGCTACTACACTAAAGCAGTACACGATCTAAGCTAGTCGATGTAATAAACGATGACTTTCAAGCGGATGAGAAATAACTATCTACTTGTAATTTTTGTCGGAGTTGCACTGCTCTGCCCTGTGATCATCGTCATATAGTAAGACGCAATGGGCAGCCGTCAAGACATGACGCTGTGAAATCAGCACCCCGGAGCATTCCCCCTGACCTGAAGAAAAAAAATGATTAATTAGGTCATGATGTTTTGTTTTAGAAGTTCGACTTCTTCTGAATTTAGATTAGCTTTTTTTCTTGGAAATTTTGATGCGTACGTTCGCGCAATATTCTCTTCAGAACGACTCAAGGTTGATAGAAAGAGTTCTCCGAAGACTGCCCGAGAATGATCGCTTAAAAGTTCTTTCACAGGAAACCTTTTTCTTGTTCTCTCTCTCTCTCTCTCTCTCTCTCTCCCTCTCGTTACATCAATGAAATGCTGGAGAAAAAAGCCATTCGGTGTTAAACCAGAACCTTTTAGCAAAACTGTCCACGGATATTCGTTTTCCTTGAACTTCCTCCCTCCATATGACCTCTTACTTCGTCGATTTTGCTCCTCGTTGCCTAAAAGTTATGGAATTTCAGGATATTGCAAGGTCACATACAATACATAGTGCCAAAAAGATATTATCACCGGCGGTGTCTAACATGAAATATTTCAAGCCATAGCCGGGTTAATGAAAGGCTCTGCCTTCAACTGCGCATGTGATCATATTTTCTTGGCCGCTACTCTTTGTGCAGAAAGCGTCAAAAATTGTAAGAACCTACCAAGGAAATGGACTCCACACTTTTTGCTGTTTCGCTCGTTCTCTTCAGTGGTGAGTTTTCGACTATTCACAAATAGAAGAGCGAAAAGTAAGAAAAATAAGAAGAAACGGAGCATCTCTGTAGACGAAAAGGATAGTAGGTAAGCGCTTCGCAGCTACTGAACCGCTATTCTTTGACAGGACCTAGAACTGGCAACTGTCGGTTCTTATGGTGCTTTGGTAACAGGTACGTTGTTCGCTATCGTCGATGATTCAGACGAGAAGAAATCTTTTTGGTGTTTAAAACTGAGCGAGCACAGACCTTAGATGAAGAAGTTCTTTTAAAACACAGTTGCTCGTTTATTATGCTGTTCTCTTTTCAATGTCATACTTAACGAATGGTTTGCAATCAATCAGAAAATCACTAATGAAGTTCCACTCGAAGGGTGCCGACACAAGTCTGGGAAGAAATATTTTTGGGTAAAAAAACTAAACGAACCGGACTCAAGAAGCAAAATTCCAATGAACAAATGAGTTACGCGTTTATTATTCTACTTTCTATCAAAGCAATTGAACGAAGCGACGCTTCTTGATGAAGATGCTAAAAAACGTTACTTCCAAGGAATGAATTTTATTTAAAAGACGTGTTTTGCCGCTTGGGCATAACTATTGGACACACTCCTGACTGAACAGCGGATTTAAATCCTCTTCTTACCTCCAGGTTCGGGTCTGAACTCCAGGTACAAGAGGTGATAATATATTTTTCCTCCCAGTCAAAGAAAACAAAACAAGACGAAATCAAATTTCAACTACATAATTTAAGGAAAGATGTATATGAAATCGCATCAGCCCCTAAAGTCGTTTTTGAGTTGCCTCTTGCGTGGAATTCGAAGCGTCGCTTGGGGACTCGTCACCTGAGTCTTCTATGGGACAAACACCTGAAAGGATGCAAACACCTGTGGACGTACTGTATTAGTTACGATTGCGGAGTCTGCTTACCAGAATATTTGCAAATCCAATCCAAATATGCTCGCACGTCGACATATTCCGCTTCGAAATCTGGAATAATTAAAGCGCTCTATAGCTAAATTATATGAGACAGTCGAAGGAAACCCTTCCAATGAAATTCTCTGTAAAACACCGCAAAAATGATGAACTTCTAGGAAAGCTGCCTTACTTTCGCCAACATCTGCCTTCGGGCACCTAGTTTCTCCATTGCTATTGATTCCCACGAGAGTGTGTGTGCCGTTGTCAACCGTCCGGAACAATGGACCGCCGTCACCATCCTAAATACGGTTATTTTGTAAGGGTTTTATACATTATCTGACAGCACTCACAGATGGAATCGCTCTACCAAATGTCCGTGTCACAATTTTATGCGAAGGCTCGTCAACACCGTAATACTTTTGAGCCACCACCTGTGCGAGAGCTCGACCATTTTCTGGAAGCTAATTTTCAACTTTACTCTCTCTAGTTTGTTCCAATTCAAAAGAAAATTCACAAAGCGGACTTTTTTGATACTTCGGTATTGCTTAGTTCAACTTAAACTTCGATAAATGAATGAAGAGTACTGAAATGTGAGAATTTGATGTTCGATGTCGTTTTGAGAATTAACGAGGATTAAGTTTGGAGATGTAAATTGCTGATACACACATACAAGGGTATCAAAAGTATCCGGTCTAGAGCCCGTCAGACACTTTCGAGAACTTATAAAAGAGATGAAGAAGGAGAGAGGCATAACTGATCAGTTTAGCGGTAGAGCTCAGAGAAAAACAAGTGATTAAACTGATCAATGTCAACGAACCTGTTTGTTCCCCTCTCTATTTCCAAAAGACCTAGAGCAACGAAATTCCATTATGATCAAGTTTAAGACCCTCTAATGCCAATACACTTTCCACATCTCAATTTGAATTCTTTCGAACCGTTCAGGAAGAAAATTTTTCGCATGAGTTGAGGTAGCTTTCAACGGTCGATTCAAGTTCGTTTTCGTCTCTGGATCATGCTCAATCTGCTTCCAGTTTCCAATCAGAAAACAGTAAGTGGGGACAAGTCCGAACTATAAGATGGGTGATTCAATAACTCGTGTGCGTTGTCTTGGAGCAAGAGAATTCCACGGGTCAGTTCCCCACGACGGTTTTCTTTGGCGTTAATCGTTAATTCAAAGCAATGGGAATATGAATAGGAAACAACTCAAGCACATACCAATTAATTGGGCTTTAACTATAAGATGTGTCAAACCTTGCATGAGCTTACCGTCCACCCCATATCCGGCAGCATACAAACCGTCGACCAATTGAAGGTCCTCGTTGGGCAAGCAAATTGGCGTTGCGATAACTTCAGAGATATTCTCGCTAAGCTCAATAAGTGCTAAGTCATTACGCGAAGCACAGAATTCGAAATTATGAAGTGTGATCTGAAATTTTTGGCGGAGATTATTTGCGGATTTCTCAGTTGGGTAATGGGCCATTTCTGTAACGTTCGTTCACCTTGCCTGCTTTGGTTTCAGTCTGAAAGCAGTCTGAATCACCGCACTTCGTTAAGTTTCCGCGAAAGTGTATCGACACCTCATCAGGACTTCTCATCACAGATATTGCACTGAAGATACACGATATAGGCAAGTATGGGTGGAGACGATGGTTTTCAAGGAAATGAGGAATACCCATAAGTTTTATTCGCGTCACATTGCAGACTGTTGTAGGTTCCGTTCATCTTTAACATGCAATGAGCAGCGGTAAGGACATGACGTTGTGAAATCAACGCACCACTGCACGCTCCAGCCGAATCTGAAGGGAGAGGTTAGCCAGTCGCTTACATAGAGGTTTTTTTTTGTTATCAGAAGCTCAACCTCTACTGTTTATCTCTCAACTTCTGCTGTTTATCTATTCATTCAGTGAATGATATCATGTTGTCGCAATATGTTCTCTTCTCTTCTTCCACTCCATACTGCTGTTCGAATCCTTGTTTCGAAAGCGTACGACACAATAGCATCCCTCCATCTCATTTTTGGACGGCCAGATTTTGTTTTCCACGACCATGGTTGCCATACTGTATTCCATCTTGCCCATCTCTCGCCTTCTGTGTTAACCACTCTTCTTGCCCGTGTCCATTTCTGCTTGGTTACTCTGCGGAAAACATCCGGGAGTTTAGCAGTATTCTGCAGCCAGGTGTTGGTGCGACGATCCAAATAATCTTACGCCCAGCACCTTTCTCATCTTTTTCGTTGAACCCTGCTATACATATCAAGATAATTTTCTTGTCTTGCAAATCTTGGAGCGAGTAGCTGCGCAGGACGGTTAAAAGTCGAAAGATAAGGTTTTTCAAAATCTCTTCAAGAGTGATCTCTTGACGGTTCTGCTACAGGGAATCTATGCTTGTTCATTGTTTCCGTTTTTCCATTACTTCACATTTCATTCGTTATTCTACTAAAGACGAAAACGAAAACTGTTTGAATTCCAAACCACCACCTTTCACTACTCTAACTGTCCATGGATATTCGTTCTCCTTGAGCCCCCTCCTTCCACATGAGTTTTTGAATAGTTCATTTCTCTCTCCATCGCCTAAAAGTTGCCAAATTTTGCGGCATCACAAGGTCACGTCTGTGCACAATGTGTGAAAAAAAAAACTTACCGAGGAAATGAACTCCACACTGCTGCCTATTCTGCTCGTTCTCTTCAGTGGTAAGTTTCCAGCTATTCACCAATAGAAACGCAAAATGTAGGAGAACCAAGAGGAAACGAGGCATCTTTGTGAACAAAAAAGTATAGTGAGGAGACGTTCCGTATGTGTTAAACCGTGAGATGTGTCTGACAGAACCTACAACGAGCAAACTTCGGTTTCTACGCTGCCTTGGTTAGAGGGACATAACTCATTATACAGGGTGGCCGAAAAGTATGGGCGCCAAGAAAAACAGTATTTTTCTACTGTGAGCCACAATTACTTTGTGTTTGTCACTGCTTCTGGTGCATATGTGCATGACTAATCAGTTCTGCAAAAAGCTCCCTGAGTGGTCCTTCTTGGCCCTGGTGCAGGCCTCCATCTTTGTTTTTAGAAAACAAGGGTGCGCCGCTGGCAGTCCTCACTAAATTTCAACCAGCTTGCCTGAGTTCACGTGCTAGGGATCCTGAGTACATGCCATTTTTATTCTACATATTCTCCTTCACAAATACACAGTTGGACAAATTTACTGGATTCAAATGTGGACAGCAGGAGGGTCATTAATTCTTGTTGGAGAATCCGAGGGGCGCCGACACTGAACATGCGTTGGGTGTTTCGCTCCTGTGGGGCCGAGCGTAACCCCGCTCAAGAGTCATGGGATTTTTTTGTTATAACGTGACGAGCTCTACTCTGAGAGTCTCATCCTGACAGAACTTGGCGTCGATTTTGCCATCTTATTTTGTAAAAAGTAGGAAAATCTTCACAATTGCGGGCACTTCCCTGCAAACCATCACAACTCTCTGAAACGACGACATTGTGACGGTTCTCTTTTTCTCTAGAGAATCAGTAGCATCAACTGATAGACTGGTGGTTGTTGTGGAAAATTGTGGACAACTTCACTGGTGCAAAGTTTCTCATGAATTCACAGCACATCTTCATGCGGCGCACTAGGATGACCTGGAAGATTTTCCTGCATTTCTCAGCTTTGATGCATTCACTTGCTATTCCATTCTAACCAGTGAATAACTACGCAGTCTCAACCCTTACATAACAATGACCTGAACAGGCCAACTTGTGAGTGCAGGAGTTTTCGACATATTGTTCAGACTGACCCATCATTTTGGCTGACGCTCTTCTCTATGGTCTTAAAAGTTCCCCCTGTGTTCACTAGACGGGAACAACCCGTCGTTGTTTCCACGTTAGGGGCTCCTACGTCATTCCATGATTTGGTGATCTTCTGAACTGGATTCAGGAGAGATATCGACTTTCTTTGTATTGCTGCAATAGGCCCTCTACAGCGAGTCGGGCACACAATAAATTCGAGGTGAGCCCATTGTCGCACACCTCCATGGAACCAAATGAATTGTGGTTCAGAAGAAAGAGCACTTGACAACGTATCACTCATATGTGAAAAGGAATGAAATTACATTGAACGTGAGGAAGCAGAAGCGCCAAATGAGGCGCCCATACTTTTCGGCCACCCTGTACTGAATGATTCAAGAGCGAAACCTATTTGAGGTATAAAACTGAATAAATACAGACCTCATTTTCAGAAGCAACATTTTTAATAGACATTGATAGCTTGTTCATCATCTCATTTTCAGTTCCTCTTCATTCATGTCAAAGTTACTGACAGGTCGTACAATCAATTAGAACTTCACTGATGGAGTTCCACTTCAAATGTGGCGATAAAGGTTTGAGAAGAAATACTTTTGCGTGAAACACTGAATGATTTAGACCGAAGAGTGGAAATGCGTATGAAGAAACGAGTAAAGCATGTCTTGCTTCACTTTCTTTCTAATAACTTTGAAGATGACGAACCGTCTTGCAATTAATCAGAAATTTGAAGAAATTCCACTCGAAGCTAGGCGATAAAGATGAGACGTGAGAAGAAACCGTTTATGTAGCAAAAGTGAAAGAACAAGGTCTCGAAAGGAAATTTTCATGGCATTCCTAGTAGTTCAGTCTGTAATAAACATCTTAATCTTAGCCCACTTCCGGAACGGAGAGAAGTCAATGGCCTGGTCATGATTCACAAAATACTAAATGGCGTCATCAATGTAAATACCACGAATTTTTTCTGATTGATTACTTCCACTACTAGGGGTGCCTTGACTGAAATTTTATTCCATAAAGCTATCACATACAAGGCAGCACTTTTTTGGTAACCGTGCAGAAACCCAATATCAGAATCTCAGCAAAACTATTTATCTCTATTAAAGTAAAACAATCCAGAAAATTGCCAAAAAGATTCGTCAGGTCGTCAAGTGTTTCCTATCTTGAATAAAATATACTGTTCGTTCTTGTATTATTGTTGCTGTGTAGTATAAATATATTAAGTAGATTTCATTTCTGTCCACATGGTTCTCCTATGTATTAATAAACGAATAAAAATGAATAAATAAAAGGAGCATGTAATTCCAACTTCGCTTGCTTGACGGTCATTTTGAGTAAATCTTCGGATAGTTAAAAGTTCTTCAGGTAATTAGAAGAATACTCATGGAGCTCCATGCAAAGCAGGAAGATAAAATTTCAGCAAAAGAGCGACAGTGAACCCAGAAAGATAATAACTATTTTGACGATTGTGTTTTGTTATCCACGAATGGTTCACAAATCTCTAAGAAATTATTTGAATTTTCAAAATTTGCGCTAGTAGTATTACAAACCATCGCAGGACACAATTCCCTCGTTAATAGTTGCTCTTTCTTGCAGCAATTTTCGTAACCACTAACATAGAGTAAATACGTTTTTTTCCCGAGAATGTATGTATTATGGATATGCGATCTGATTGAAAATGTCACTTCAAAAAGTGGATCTGTACAAGGAGAACCATCTTCCAAAATTCCAGCACATCGTGCGCTTATGCCTATGAATTAGAAATGAGATCGAAAAAAATTGCCAGCGAAGAAAGCATTACCAGTAATCTGAAATTGTGGCGCTAAATGAAAGGTCGGAGTGGTCTCATAATAATTCTACTGAATCGTCATTCTTTAAATGTTTCATAAGGACATTGCAGCGTCAAAGTTCAAGAGTCTTTTAGCATCCATGATGGAAAGATTCCGCAATCCCAAGAGAGAGGAGGAAACAGGTTTGTTGACGTCGATCAGTTTAATCACTTGTTTTTCTCTGAGCTCTACCGCTAAACTGATCAGTTATGCCTCTCTCCTTCTACGTCTTTTTTATAGGTTCTCGGAAGTGCTTGATGAGCTCAGACTCTTGTTGTACAGGTCCACTTCATGTAGACCAATTTAGCTTAGAGTTACATGTGTTTGTTTCAACTCCAGCTTCGCCTCTCATTGTTGAAAAAAATGCAATACTATTCATTATCAATAGCAGCGTGAAAAAAGAAGCAAATCTATCTTATTTGATAAATGCTTTCCGGACAAATTTTTTTTATTTTTTTTTTATTTTTTGCGATTTTTCTCTTTTTTACGCTCTTGAGTCATCCTCGACACCGAATCGTAAACCATTCATCATGACCATGTAAAGGACGACAGTTACTTAGATGGGAAGATAGTTATAGGCAACTTTGTGAAACATACCACAAATTCGATCTAACCCTCGACCTTACCCTTCATTACCATTGCTGCTGGGAAGTATACACGAGCAGATCTGGAGTATTGACTTCTCTTCTGTCTATTTCTTCATTTTCTGTAGTTGTCTTTAACGTTAGTAGAACCAACGCACCTGGGATGGTAGGAAACCCTACCAAACGACGAAGAAACAATGAGCCGAAGATTACAATCAACTGTCAGCTCTGTTCGACAAACCCCGAACAACCACGAGTTAGCTGACAACTATGGTGTTTGCATGATATGGCTTTTGGAAAAGCTTCAAACCATCAGAGTATTCAGAACTTCAACTATGAAAACTTTGATGTTCTCAGCCTTTACCGACATACTTCTACATAATGAATTCCACAGAACGCAATTTATGCGACCGTTATAGGCCAACTGGCCAATTCATACAGAGCCTGGCTTTGACGCGATCAGCTTGAAAATACATGCTCATAAAATATGTGGGATGCGATCTGCAGAGGTATGAGGCTCAGCTGTCAAAGTCACCCACCAAAAAACCAGAATCATTGATGATCTCTGGAGGAAGGTCATGGTGGTCGGGACAGTGGCAACATCATTCCCAGAATTACCCAGAATTTCGTCCAGACTGAGAATGCGCCAGTGCCAAGCTCCGCTATATCTATAACGATGAACTTGTATCATGAGCAAAAAGTCCTCTGCAGGACTTTTTAGCAAAATGACAAGATCGCTGCCTACATCTCGCTTACCGCACACCCTCTCGCTCCTCGTATCCTCGTCAGTTCGTGTGGGCCGGAAGTTCAGCATAACGGTGAGCTCACAGTTCGCTTTCGAACCATCATTTCACCTGCAATTACAATCTGGTTTTTGTCCCAGAACACCATAAACATGTTTGCCTCGACAAAGCTTACTTTATTCACACTGTAGTTCCTTGTTAACTGAGAACGTTCAATGTTGACTGACAATTTCAGCAAGATTACTACCACTTCTGGTCATCCAATGCGAGTTCACTCCACTATGCGTCAGCTCTGGGTGGATGCGTCCATGGTCCAGATTTCTGTAGTGTGACTAGTCAACATTGCTCAGGTCGCTTTCTGAGTTCATCAAGGAAAGAACTCAAAATCAAGACCTATCTTACAGGTGGTGTCCTCGTTGGCGTACAGGACCGTTGCATCAACGGGAAACTTTTGAAGCTCATCGGCTTCCGCGGTGATACCAAACCGCTCACAGTTGTCTTAATTGCGGATGCAATCTGCACGTGTCATATCAGCCATCCCTCTGAGGGGTTAGAACCTTCATGCACGTCTACGATGATGGATCGTTCCGCAGAAAAGATACGTAACTTCGTTGGTGACGCATTAGTATATGGAGAATAGATTGACAGGAAGGAAGTATAAGTCAACCGTCAAACTTATTAATAGCAAATAATCAATCGATTGAAAAATCATCAAAAAATGTTAAACAAGAGAAAAGGACATCGTCCGTTTCGTCCCTACCCTTAGACAGACACGGCATGAATTAAGGAATTAATATTAAGAAAGTGAATGCCGCAAAATTGCTTGTTTCTATCATTTTCCTCAGTGCTGATTCTGTAAGAAAATACCAGAACATAAAATGAGTACCAAATAAGTGCTACTGGAACAGGATGCCATTTCTTAAATCAGAATGACGGACACAATTGATGTGAGGGCAAGCACTGCTAATTTTTTTTGAATGTAAACCAAATGGCTAGTAGAGCAGTACTTACCGTTGCCTTGATCACACCAGAGACTTGATCACACCTTTTCTGCCTCTGGGAAAAGACCGCGCCTCAAACGTGGGTAATTAAACATTTACTTCTTCGTACAAAAATATATGGATACATAAGTAATTAGTATACATTTATTGAGTGAAATAAGAAGAAATAGATGAGTTAATTGCAGCAGCGAAGCCGCGACTCCTATTTATACGGTGCTCATGGAGGCGGGATCGCAGCTGAGGCACCTGGCTCTTTGTGAGGCAACGAGACGGGATATTTTTGCAAGCAAAAACAGTTTCTTACATGGGTGCAGCTGTAACCTTATAACTGAGACAGTTTAAAGTCAAGTTACAGTCATATTGATTAGTAATATACAAATACAATGCATACTGAGATGAAAAACGAGGATCACTAGAGAGTTGAGTTTCTCTATAGAGTGGTTGGGTTCAATAATGATTTAGATCCCAGGACTTACTCATGGAACAGATCTATTTTGCAAAATCGTGGTTGCTGCTGAAATGGAAAAAAAGATGCATCAAAGATCGATAACTCCCTAATAACATGGGACACTGATCTCACCGACTTCTGTTTTGAAACAAGAATAGAAGGGAATCAGATGAAGATTACCTACCATATCAATCGCCTTCCTCACGCCCTTTATCACGAGGTTGTGGTCCGTTCATTCTTCCGGTCAGCCAGCGCATGGTCATTCACCTTTTGCTGCCTAGTGATGATCGCGTTCAAAGGAAGCAACGCCACATCCCTTCACTTGTTCCTTGAACAAGCGAAGGAGAAGGATTTTCCACTGCACTGTAAGTCCTAGACTAGCAAGATTACAGGAATACTGCAGGCGTAACAGTACTTTCCATCTTTTCCATTCAGACACAACAATGGATTGCGCCCTAAGAGGCTATGGCGCTTTTATCGTGTGGCTACATTTTGTTATGTATCTAATATTTAGGGTAAGTTCAAACTCTCTTGGTTTGCTACTCCCTTAGACTTCTCTGTATGATCCATCCTAGAATCATCGAGGAGGATCCATTCGAAAAACGATTTTCCAAGTGAGCAGCTTAGCAAAGGGATCAATTCTTTTCAGCACATACATCGAGAGGACGACTACTCGACTCCATACGAGGAAGATGAGGAGAAAGAGGTAATGATACCTCTATAGTAAAATTTTGAAGGAACAATTAGGACATGACCAAAAGCAGATGCGGAAGCGATATCGATACTTATCTATTCGCAGTTCAGTTCTGCAGAATTCCCGCGGTTTTCGCAGTAGAGCCTAAATCGTCGAGGCAGAAATTGCGGAAATTTCCAGGAAAATGAACGAAATCTCACAAGAAATTTCAGTACACGAATACACCGAGGACAGAAGTGGCTACTCCTAAGCAAGCGGAGACCCCAGCAAAGACAGCAAAGCGAAAGGTCAGAGTTCATGATGTCCGTTAGAGACCGCACGTGAAAAAAATTAAGGAATTCAGAGCATCAGCTCGAGAAAATCGAAAGCATCAAGCAAGAAGAAGCGGGGGTCGAAGAAAATGAACAAGAGTAAAAAATCGAAAAACAGATCGCACGCAGAAGGGGTAGGTCTAAGCTGACAAGGTGATTGTGGCATGATTACTTGTAGACGTGGGACGCATCACAATCTAGGTTACCCAGGGTAAACTTTATTTTTGTTCTCGCCACCACGTTTTGAACATTTATTTCCTACGACATAGTTCAGTTTGTCATGTCATGCAAGAAACTACCAAGCTGCTGATTTAGCTTTCTAGATGGTATTTTCAGTCCCCAGAAAATTCGTACAGAGTCGATAAGACGCAAAAATTTGGAAACGGGACTGCAGGATTGCATGTTGTTGCTCACTCCAGAGAGAACGCGGAAGAGGAACGTCCAGAGCTAATGGTCAGCAGAGAGGGCAGTGCAAGTCCAGATGCATCCCACCCATAACTAGTTATTTCAGAAGAAATTCCTCGCTGAAAACGACGTGTCTTCTCCTGAAAAGCAGATCTCCATCAAGGTATTAATCGCTTTTTGCTACATTTTCCACAATAAAGAACCTCTCACATTAAGGATCTTCCTTTATGGATCCTGTTGACTGACCGGGCCAAAAACGATGATGCTGGTAATGAGACGAGACTATTAATGGTGGGAAGGTTAGCATACCATGGAATGGTAGCCTTTGATCTTTAATGTTGCCTAGTTCAGGTGGATTGGCTTCTCAGACGAGGCGGCATGGATCTGATGCCTCCATTTGGTGCCCCGAAGCTACCTCGGACGATCCCGTCCAGAGATGTGAGGGTTATTTGGTGCGGAAAATAGGGCGGGGTCGCTCGCCTACGACTGGAGCGTTCATAGTCAGCATTTGGCGACAGATCGCTGTTCCGGCGCGATTAAAGTACGGTCAAACTAGAATGCACCAGTGGCTCCGCCTCGTTTCCCTCATGAGCGTTCCATGCTGAGCACGAGACCTGATCCTGGTTTTCCTGTCTTTTTCAGGTGCAAGCAACCCAAATGTTACCGGCCTTCAACATCCCTCACCTAGGGCGAGCTCCAAAAGGAGAGCAGACGGAAAGGCTAGCTAACATGGTAAGATGTCTGAACTAATCTTTCTTTGGTACCTACTTATTTTTTCACCCTTTTTACTCGCAAGCAATTTCCAGGAACAATTCCTTGAAAAAATTGGCTCTGGCGAAAAAGCTTCTGCAGAGAAAGTTTCTGCAGAGAGAGGCTCTGCCGAGAAAGGCTCTAATGAACGTCTTTCTGCTGAAGTCGTGGATAAGGTATGCAAACAGAATGGTTTTTCATTACGTTTCTGGAGGAGAAATATTGCAGGAAGACGAGACGCAGACGGTTACAGAAAAGGAAAAGAAGTCGATGGGCGAGGTGCTGAAAATGGTGAGGATTTGAAGATTTTTGTGAGAGAATATCAAATGTAACCAACAATTTTCTCAAGGTGGAGCCAATGCTTCATTCTGTGGAAAAAACAAACCCTAAGGAAGAAGCTCCACAGCCAGGAACTGAGCGAAATGTGCGCAGTTGGTTTAGTTTTTCTTCTTTGAGAGCTAGGATTGGAGGACTGTATAGTATACTGTATGGTATCTCAAAACCTTATTCGAAACGTTGCCGGAAGCCTTCCTGGACTACCCGAAGGAGATCACGGGGGACGTCATGCAATGGGAATGGAACCAGCGACAGGGACAGGTTCTCCCGGACAGAATCTGCCACTCTAACCACTGAGCCATCCGAGCTACTTTTGTACGGGTGTTTGTTTGATAAGTTCTGCGGTCGTGCTGCTAGGCAGCATGCTTTTTGCGAAATTGGGGGCCCGGGCGGGATCCAAACCCTCGACCACCAGAACGGAGAGCAACCGCGCTATCCACTGGGCTACGCGTACACATCTGAAATAGCGCGACTGTATATACATATTACAGGATCAGCTCAGTAATGTTCCAGCCACCTCTGGTTCGTCTGCCAAAGGCGAGTTCGAGCATTTTCATTTTTTTATTCTGAATTTCATAATAATACATTACTTCAGTGATGTCCATATACTTCCTGGTAATCCTTAAGATTTCAGGGATTCGCTCGGTGTCACTCGTTAGGCATTTCTGAACGGGTATCTCAAGATGTTACAGGACTCCTTCAAATTCTCATCGTTTTGTTTTTTAAATAAATTTTCTTGGTTACGGCCTTATTACTTTCAAGCTAAAAAAGAGGTTGCGTACTTCACTGATGAGAGAACAAAAGATAGACAGGAAAAAGGAAGAAAAGATAATAACGAAATACGGAATGAGACTGCCTGATGCAACAAAACAACATGTTCATATTATAACCGTAACGTTTATTAATTGATAGAGAATTCAACAACACAATGGAAAAGTGGAGCGAGGATCGACGAACTGTTCCTAACCCATTGGATTTCTTGTTTTGGTCTTTCTGAAACAGTGCAGTTGATTCCAGGAGGAATTACTCGTAAATTATTCCAAGAAAAACTTGAGATGTACACGTGGAAAGGTGCCTTCTTGGAAAAAAATCCCAAACAATGTACGAAAAAAGAAAAGAAACTGGATTTAGGGGAAAATTTCTCATTTAGGCAAAAGCAGAGCTGTCGAGCTGGTCTTTTTTTTTCTTGAAGCACTCAATTTTTCGGATTATTTTTCAAATTCATAGTTAAATTTACAAGGCTTCTACTCGGTCAGGATCCTAGTTGTCTCGTCAATTGTGCCAAAGTCCGGAGCAATACCCACTGATCTGGGGTATGTATCATCGAGAGGAGAAAAGGGGCGTAGCCAGGCGACTTTGATTGGCGCACTGAGGCCACCCGCCACGCCCATCTGCTTGAACTCGAACGGCGTCAATCCTATGACACTCCTATTTGTGCATTTACATATACAATCCTATTTGTACATATACAATCCTATTTGTGCTCAGCAGCCATACGAGTCGAACAGGTGGGCGTGACAGACGGCCCCAATGCGCCAATCAGAGTCGCCTGGTTACACCCCTTTTCTCTCACGATGATACGCAATCATCGATGCGATAAATATTTGAAAAATTTTCAAATTGTGCCAATGTTCAATATTTTCTGAAGGTCAGGACCTTAATACCGTGTGCAATTACCCAGAAGGTTACAGTATCAAAAAAAGTAAAGAGTCGGAAACCACTTACAACCTTTCCCTGGCTTTGGCGTCACCCAGATACGGTGCATCGTTCATGTAGTACTGTGGTTCTCGACAGAAGCCGCAACTCTTAGCGCAGTAGATCCGCAGCGCCTTCCTGCTGAAACGACAGCACAATAGCAGCACAATAGCAGCACTTCCTCGAAGTCATCATGCTGCCTCCCAATGCTTACCTGTAAGGATGCTCGCAAACGCCACTTTCAGCGAGATTCTCACAAGTGTCCAATTCGTCCTTACAGGGTGGAAGAGTCTCTGGAAAAACCACGTCTTACAGTACTGCTCGTATCGATTGGTGACGTCATAGGTAACCTGCTATCGCTGCTGGTAAAGCGCATAGTCGACAAGTCCTGGGGCAGTACTCAGCAGCTGTGGGCAGCTTACATCCACCCAGACGTTGTACTTCAGCGCAGTCAAGCTTGATGGAGTCGAGACACTGCAGTCCTATAGGTACGCAATTGCGGACATGGGCAATCTGCCGAGAAAATATTACCAATGGTATGAAATTTTTACCATTGCAGTTTCGGCACTTGACAGGGCACAGCTTCATATAGTAGCCAGGCCTAGATAAGCAGGATTCTTGAGTGACCTGTGTGCAGATTGATGGGTCCCTATCGCGGCAACCTTAATTTTTACCTGGTTCTCCTTTGAAATCTATACTGGCATGGTAAATCTGACTTACCAAGTAGGGTGACCAAGTCTCCAAAACCCAATGGAGGCTCTTGGATCCCTTCCAGGCGAGCGCTCGTTGCAGCTGGGCTATACAGCGCTCGACTGAATGGCATAGGAGGACTTGCGAAGGAGAACGGTGGGTACGGCTGTGGATACTCTGGATATTCTGGCGTCCATTGAGCAGAACGATGGGCAGGATGGTATCTCCGCTGTGTGAGTCCTTGCTCTGGTGGTCCATGGGCTCTTGGAGAGGTAAAAATTTTTGGAGGCCTTTCCCAGTGAGGTGGCGGTCTGGAAGAAGAAGGAAAAGTTGTATGCGATGAATAGGCATGTCAACTAGACACTCCGCCCATTTTCTAAGGTGGTAAGTATTTCCAGAGGAAAACGTACCTCTGACTTGGAAGTTGGCCTGAAAGAATTCTCATTGGCTCAGGTGGGAGTGACGGATGTACGAGTGTTGCGTTGAGTTCTTAATGAGTAACATAATTTCCAACCTTATTTATTTCCTGCTGAACTTTACTTAAAACCAGAAGATTTGGAACAATTAGCAAGTCGAAAAATTCCATACAAGTGATACTGATGATATTTTTAGGGGGTTCCAGAGGTAAAAGTGAACCCCGAGTATTCCTAGGGTGGCGGAATCGTAGTCTAATGAGCAATTATGAGGTTCTCGCTTCTCTTTACACCTAGGCTGATGCATGGAGATTACCCATGGTAAGCGCATTAAATTTTCCAAATTTTCCCTCTACCTGGCACCCATCAACAAACTTACCCGTACAAGACGTTGCAGATACTCAATGGGTTCGAGATTACCCCCCCCCCTCCCCCTTCGACGATGTATCCAGACCCCTGGTCTCCACTAGTGCATCGGAAATTTCTTGTAAAGGGAAGTTTTTCTCAGGTTCAGAGGGTGAGGGTACCAGTCACAACCCTAATTCGTATACTTTTTTCTGGAAAACGGCACAAGCGTATGGAGTACCTGTCAAAGCAGACTGCTCCATCCATTCAGATTCAATTCCAGAGTCCTCCTCGTCAGCAATAATCGGTGTGCTTGTAGGTACTGCACTTTCCACGAATGGATCCGGGTACATAGCCTCTTCCATGTGCGGGGTTCTGAAATAGGCATACTCGGGAAGAAATATTCTGCTCAGTGGAAAATAAACAATGGGGAGACATTATCAACTGTTTAATGAGAAACTTACCTGAAGACAGCCGCAGTATTTTCTGCTGACGCGTCACTCGATGAGTTTGATGGTCCCACGGCTGCGGGTGTCACGGGTGTCTGGAAAGAGCATCACAACTTGAAAACTTAAAATTGTCCTCGCCGGGAACCTAACTCGGTTCTTCCTATGACTACAGGTTTCCCTTATTAGTATCAGTATCGTGAAGATCCCCGCATACGCGCCTACAGCTCTGTTGACGTCCATATCGTTAGCTCGTTAACTAGTTCATAGTCGTTTTTCGTAAGCTGTTAGTAGGGTGTTAATCTTTTTTAATTCAAGAAATCGCCAATTATCGAGGAAGGTTGACTTGGCACAATAACAGTGATGTAGGTAACTCACCAGAGTTGGTCGTTGAATGGAGATTTCCGGTGGCATTTGCTTAGACTTTGAGAATTCCTTTAGGATTCCAAGATTAGCAATGCTTAGTGGTGATCGAGACATCGACTTTGCACCTGAAATTGTACAGAGCCCTCGGAAAAGGGTAACGGTGACCTAATCCACATCAGAGAGGCGAGGAAAACAGGAAAAATCTCTGTTTTTTTTCCTGGAAAATCCGTTTCCAACTTGAACTGAACCCTTTACACTATTCAGTGATCTTGAATACGGCCTTGCTCACGACCATTTTGACCTCACATACTTTCTCTTATAACTACCTCATCCCAGCCATCCCTGCCCCCCCCCCC
>JARK01001566.1:221115-244409 GCA_000688135.1 Ancylostoma ceylanicum
TTTTTTGCAATTTTTCTAAATGAGAGCACGGTCAGGGAAAGGGTAATTTATAAAGACAATTTGCACCACATGCGTACGTCAGTCGTGAGTCAAACGCACGCATTCATTTGCGCAAGATTCCCAATGGAGAACGGTCATTGCAGCATGTACATACACCCTTCATAAAAATAACGCACGGACGCCGTGAAGCCATTAACGCGTGCGTCTAAGCTGCGTCAGCGATGCGACTGGCACTATTCTTCATCATAGTTGGTTCACTTATTTCCCTCTTACTAGCTTTTTAAGAACATCATTCACTACTGATGAGTTCCGGTGATGGCCTTATTCTTTATCTTTGTCTCCGTCAAGTGGAAAGAACAAAACGGAGCTTAGTTACCTCTTTTTCTTTTTCTTTTATCATATGAAAGCACACGTGTCAAAGGCATGCACCTGGAATTAAATGCCGACGTCCGTTGGCAAAAATTGCACAACAAAGGGTAATTTTCAAGCCAAATATGGTTAGCCTCGATTATTCACTTCCAATTTTTTCGACGGACTGATAACAGGCTTTGCCATGCAGTTCCGGGTTTTTGCGACTACTGAAAATACTGCTGCTTATCAGTATTTGGGGGATAGGCAGTACAATAGGAAACAGGCCCTGATAAAACACACTCTATTGTAAATATCAAATCATGAAATGACTGAAATAAAGGGAGATTGCTCCCAAGGTTATTATTACCTAGCCTTCATTGTGTCAGCACCCTGAGGCAATTTTCATTTTCAATTTCAGATTGTTCAGTTGGAAATATAATTGTCGGAGACAGAGCGAAGGCCTAGGTCAAGCTTAGACTAGTTGCCGCCTAAGGTATACATAGATGCATGAGAGTACTTCTGCCAAGAGCAGTGACGAAAATGGTTTCTCCCGGCTTTTCCGGGGACCCGTTGCAGTGCATTCACTGTTATGGAACCGTTCTTTGCCATTAAACATGAGCACTTCATGTGGAACCGTTATCTTGTGTACCGACAATGATGTTTTTTCAGTTCAGGTCGACAGCTTCTAGGGTGATCACTGGATGACATTTTGCTCAGTGCTCTTTCGTTGCTTATATAAGCACTGTGTGGCATTCGAACACCTTCGCTCCCCCGCATTTCTACATTCCGGCAGTGGTGTTATCACCTTGTCGCCGTCAACGTCCTCGAGCACTTGGCACAAATGGACAAGAAGACCACCATCTTCTCAGTTATTTCCGTTAGTTCGGCATCGTTTCTGCTATCATTTCTGCAGTTTGATACACAGAAATATTTAGTGTTGGGAATGAAAGAAGAATGATAGCCTAGAAAGTCATAGCGTTAATCTCGGAAAATAATGCGTATGCATGTGATCCTCCGATTCCTACTCATCATGGTTCGAATAGAAATTCCTTGCCCTTAAGGTTTTAGTGGCCACACTGAACTATAACTTCTTACTTACTTACTTACATACTTACTTATTATACTTACCAGCCGGTTGCCACCGCTACGCGGCGTCATCCGGCTGGCCCTCAGGGCTGCATGTGCAAAGTTAAATTGAACAGTTTCACTGCCGAGATTTGCCGCCAGAACTGATATGGTTTTGTTGGAGTGACTTGATAGTAGGGGAAGTGACGAAAACTGTACATAAACACAGTTTTGAAGTTGTGGTTGTTGTAAGATCTCTTCTTTGACCATCAACCACGCTTGGAGGGTGAGCCTGCCACACTGCAACCTCTCCAGCTACTCGCGATGGTTGTCAGAGCTGAATTCAGCGTAATGGAAAACCTCAATGGACACGCCACGACCCATGAGCGAAAACGGCGAAAAAATACCAAAATTGACATATTAGATATTTTCGTGGAAAATGGTTGTCTTATTCGTGATCAGCGTGTCGGAAAACTCCAGCAGACACGTTTTCCCCGACCTATGAGCAAAAAGGTGAAAAATCAATCAAATCGATATAATCGATATTTTCATGCAATATGGTTGTCTCATATTCGTGATCAGCATGTTGGAAAACTCTAGTGAAGATGCCTTTCCTGATACGTATAAGTGAATTGTTAAATTCTCCTATGTTGGAGAACAATTGTTCACCCGCGCTGGGTACGGCGCGCCCTCTCTACGTAGTGGTGCGCACGCACGCACAGAGTTACAAATTCTCTGCAACATGTATAGTGTGATTTTACATATCCCTTGGCTGGCCTGTGGAGGAGTGGTCCGACATGCTTCCATCCTCTACGATTTGAAGCAACGATTTTAGCTTCAACGATACTGCACCGTAATGTCTTCAGATCTGCCTCGCTTAATCTAGGTTTTTTTTGTGTTGCCCGTCATATTTTCCACTGTGTAGGTCGTTTCCTCCACAGAACACTACGCGATAGTCGGGTGGGGTCTGTTCTGCGGACATGGCCGAACCGTTCCACACCGTTTTTCTTCTTCTTCTTTACACTCTTTAATGTCCCCATCCCCCCCCCAATGTTGCTCAGGACCTTCTGGGTAACTTTGCGCAACCAGGTGGGCGTCGTTGCCAACAATGAGACCGGCCTCGGCGACAGCAGAGAACCCGGGTTGGCACCGTCCCACATTACGGCGGTAATGGCGACGCATGAGCGACCACACCGTGCACGCTAGATGTCCACATGGGTTATTCTGCGGTCTTTTCGCAGTGCGAAGTGGCGCCGATCCAGGACCTCTACTGTCACCGTGAGCTGTTCCATCATTGGCGGCGGTACAGGCACGTGTGCTAGTTGTGGTCGTCACCGGTGCTCAGGAGTTTCTGATTGGCTGGTGTCCGCATCTGTCAAGGATAACTTCATTTCGATTGCGATCGTTATTTCGAACCTCGGGCGGAGAAACCGCAGTTGGAATGTCTCAAGTTTGTTAATACCCAACAGGGTTCAAGCTTCACATCCGTACGAAGAAGTGACAGAACTAATGTTAGAAATAGGTGCACTTCGGTCGTAAATAAGATGCTGTCGAACCCTAATTAAAAGCCTGACGTTTCGAACAGATCGTCGTCCTCGGAAGCCTAAAAGGGGTTCGCCAAACGTCTCCGCTTACTCTACCAGTTCCTCAACATTACCGCAAGCTCGCTACCCCTGAAGGCTCAGGACGAAAGATAAATCAAACCCGCAGGAGACTGTCGCTGCGGACAAATGAAACTCACTTGGCCGTCCGCGTCTTATTTTATCTACAGTCTACAGCTCACATAACGATATGTACAAGTCACTAGTGATGAATAAGCACTCATTCTGCTATCCACCTTGGGATTTCCAGCAGGTATTCAAAAAACTTTGAGCGCTTCTCTGGCTGAAACCTCTGTTTCATAAATGAATCTTACATTCGACACAGAAATCATTTCCCCGTGAATTTCGTTTTTGTGTCTGTCAAGCGATGATGTTAGGCTTCTCCGCCTCTTGGTGCTCCTTGATACGCGGGTTGAGCGCTTGAAACGTCAGGTCAATAAGGTTCACCACCTAATAACCTGGTCGGCAGAAGAGTAGAAAACATCATTAGAACATAATGCCCAGGTTCAGCAAAGAAAAAACATAGAAAATATTTAATTAAAAGATTCAGTTAGATGTCATCCATAGTTCGATAAGCAAAAATTGTAATATTATAATTCAGGCTGTCCTGATAATAGCAGGACTTGGCACCTTAGGCGTGAGCATTGCGACTCTGGTGAAGGTTCTAAGCAAAGAGGAAATTGCACCACCAGCTCCTCTTCCTCAGAAAGACGGTGAGTCCCCCGCTCACATTTCTTTTAGCAGGAATTGCTCTTATAAGAAGTAGTAATAAACTCCTTGAAACGACACGAAAGAAACGAGCGCGGATTAATAACTGGCTAACCTAATTACTAGAGTTGCTCGGTTGGATACATGAAACCAAACATTACTACATGGATTTCAGTGAACTCGTTAAATATACACTCACCAAAACAGATTGAACCCGGCAATGCAAAATACTCCGGGTACAAGCAAATGGTTGAACTTTTCAAGTATGTGGCAAGTTACAAACGAGAAAAATCCACCAATCTCGTTGGACGAGAGGAAAATTTCAATAATTATTTCAGAGCATCACTAAATAGCTCTGTCAATCCATGTGACGACTTCTACCAGTACGCATGCGGCAATTTTAAAGGAGAAATGAGCTTCGTAAATGTACAAATGGATAATCTAGAGAAAATGAGAGAACAATTAAATGACAAAAACTACGTGAAGAATGCGGTAAGTGATGTTCTGAGCAAAAGTAGTGAAGTAGCTAAGCAATACTTTTTTTCAAATTTTCACTGACTTGCACATATAATCACATAGTGCGATATACCGTCACAGATCATGAGACAAAAAATTAACAGAGAAGCTCTTCAGGTCTTGCGAAGAAGTCGAGAGATAGATAAGTAATAATGCATGTGGGTTATTTTAGCTCTGATAGATGTTCGGGAGAAAAACAGCTGGAACAGCATAATAGGTGGAGAACAATGCCTAGAGGCATGTCCCCTCAGTTGCTGCCATCCTTCAAATGCTGCTCGAGATTTTCTTTTTTTTTAGTCTCGAAAATTCAGCCATATGTCACCTTGTCCGTCAAATGGGCGGTTTGGGGTGCTATTTTGGTAATATAAACAGAAACTACCACATTGCATGCTTCTATTGCATAAAGTGTATAATAGCTATGTTCGTTTACTGCTGGGATGCTGATCGGTCGCTATTTGATTGTTATTCTATCTCTGCATAAAAAACAAATAGCAGAATATTCTTTATTCAATTTTAAATATAATCACGAATGGCAACAGAATAGGTATCGAACAGTCCTCATATACAGTGAACTCCAAGCGGTCGTAGACAAGGAGCAGGACCGCGACATGGGCACTTTGGTTGTCTGCTGCAATGAGGCTGCGGGCCTGCTGGGCAGAGACGCAGAGGAAAACCGATACGTCGTGATTTCCCGCCGCCTCGGTACGTATAGCAGACAACCAGAGTGTCCGCGCTGCGGGCTTGCCCCTTGTCTACGGCCGTTTGGAGTTCACTGTAACAGCCAATCCTGCCTCTCTAAGGAATTGGTTTCAAAATGGTAAACAGCTCCAGGTTCTGAGGTGCCTGTGGCAATGAATGAGGAAAGTTGGCAGCAATTGAGGGAAGGATGGCAGCAACTGAGGGAGAATGCAAATAGGCTTTGCACTGGGAGTACTACGCTGCTCCGGCTGCATCTGTGTCATAGTTACTATAGAGGGAATCATACTCAATGCGAGCACGTCCACTAGGAACCCAAAATGCACTTAATTATCCACAAATTTCCAGAACCATGCATTTACAGCCACGTCCCGTCAAGACGTTGGCGTGGTTCTACGAGAAATGCGTAGCAGCACGGATGAATTGGGCTGACGCAGTACTGAATAGTAATGTGGTAATGAAAGCTGTGCAAGATCTTGCAGCAGGTATGAAACAGTCTTCAAATTGGTTATCATCCACGCAGGGTTCACAGTTCTAGGGGAGCGAAGTTTTCTTTTAGGGAACAAAAACTACCCCGAAGAAACTAAGTTCCCGTTCTACATGCTTTTCCAAAACGAAACTGTAAAGAACTTTCCCACGCCTCGTGGGCTCTCTTACCTGTTAGGTGCGTAAGTTTTTTAGAGATATCTAGCCTCATACAAAAATCCACGAATAAAAGTTCAGGACATCTCGCCGGAGTGTACGGAGTACCAACTATTGTACCAATGAGCGTCGACACCAATTGGAAGGACCCTTACGGGAAAAATGGTTATTCACTGTTCATCGACCAACCCGGTACAATGCTGCCTCAAATCGGTCACTCCAGATCGTGGGATATTCTGAAACCAGGGTAAGTGAGAACAGTTTCTCAGGAAATGAAAAACGATAAGCAGGAAAAAGTAGCGTTCTGCTCGATTCAAGTGTACAAGTGGAGGGTCAGCTGACACGAGGACGTGAACGCTAGTTCATTTCTGAAAACCTGTTTCTCAAGAATCTTTAATTTGTAGAGGCTCCTCACTCATGACTTCATCCATGTTAGCTATCGACATGTAATACATTCGTCAGACCTTGATTTTCCATACTTATTACAAGACTCTTCTTCTTCTCCTTAGCGTTTCTCCGGTTCTGTTACACGGTCTACCGCGTGGGTTCTATAGCACCAAAAAGGGTAATCTTGGGCGTTTTCCCCCTTAACGTGAATTCCCTCTAAATCACTCTTAATCACGCTTTTCCATCGTTTTTTTTGGACTCCTCCCGGTCGCTTGCCGGCGACGTCGCCGCTAAAAACTTGGTGGGCAGAATGTTCCTCGTCTATTCTCAGCAGATGCCCTCAAACCTTAAGCGTTGTAACAGGAACTTTTCTTGGATCGGAGCGGTTTTACTTCTTCAGCGCACTTTCTATTTGGTTCTTTATCGAGAGGAGATACCCCACAACACCAAACATGCGCAATTCTGCTATGATTGAATTCTTTTCCACTGCTTCAGTTAATGGTCAGCACTCACCCCATAGATAAGAGCTGCTCTTACTACCGTGCCATAAACCTTGCCCTCAAGTGCATTTGAGCATCTTTTGTCGCACAGGATGTCTGTCGATTCCCTCCATTTGTTCAATGCAGATGCTATTCTCGTACCTCCATATTGATAGAATCATGTTTGCTAAAGATACTTCCCAGATATCGAAGCTTATCCAACTGCCGCATTTCACATCAATGATAAGATCCCCGTCTCCGCCGGTGCTTATGAGCTCCATCTTTTTCACATTCAAAATACTCAACATAAGACTATCCACATAAATTAGTCCAACATACAGACGAGTCGTGTGGCAAGACAAAGAAGAAATACTCTCAGCATTATTGTGGTCATGCTCAACTATACCCTCAAACCCTATTAGAGGGAAATGCAGAGAAATAGCGACAATGAAATTAGACCAAAATATCAGGGATGCGGGAGACGATAGGACAATAGCTGTCTGGACAAATATCCTTATTATATGAGTCACCTCATGTGATAAGGAACAACAACATGGGGAAATCAAGTAAAATCGGACCGAGGTAAAACAGCAATCAAATGATAATCTCCAGATTGAGACATGAGCAAGACGAAGTTGAAGGGGGAGGGAGGAGGTCATATAATCCCAAAAAAATCATCTATGCTTAGAATGGCATGGCTTTAGCCGTATGGGCAACGAATGGGCTGTCCAATGCGCACCGTTCCGTCATATCCTCGAGATAGTAGCATAAATGGATCATATACGAGTTGATAGAGAACGACAAAATGTATGTGCTGCGTGCAACTGATACGTGTTAACCACAAACCGGAAGAATCAAGATTTTGAATAGACAAGAGCTTTCTACTCTTATCTCGCAGGAAGTGACGCCTCGCACTTCATGACACCAGCAAACCCTCTCTGAAACCTATGTGCGGCCCGACCATCACACAGCGGACATGCTCAGATGCGATTCGGCACACCCCAATGAAAGAACGACACGCGTTGGAAAGTCCATTTGTTGACCAGATGACTAAAGCCGGATGGCATTGGGGGCTGGAGGAAGGGGTGGTAGCGATATACTCCAAAGAGTGCGCATACTGACGAATAATTCGAACAAAATCATTCATGGAGAGCTTTGACAGTTCAAGCTTTGCTTTTTGAAAATGACGCTCTCATAGAGGAGCACGGAAGCATATGAGATGGAGGAACCGCTGCCATGCGTTGTGATGAGGATTTCGTTAACAATCCATAGTTTTCGTCACAATTTGTGTTTAAAACATGTAGATAGACAGTGTGAACATTCATTTTCACTAAAATTTGGTCCAGTTTGGTGAGATAAGGCCTCCACGTGGATCAGCCATATCTAACTAATGGTATCTATTAAGTTACTGGCACACGATCTCACTTTGTTCCTTTTTGAGGCTTACCATTCGACTTACGTTACTCACTTCGATTCTCGGTGCATTCAATGATATAGAACTCGATGATACTATGCTTAAGAAGGATGCCGAAGATGTTGCCGAATTCGACCATCTTCTCGCTATGAAATACTGGTAAACTTACTGTCCCATTTCTACTTCACTCGTGAGGAAAAGCCAGACGAAGATGTCCGCAAAGTAATGTCATTCCAGCAGCGACGATCTGAGTCGGAAGGAACTCGAGCGAGTTTACAATCCTATGACCTTTCCACAAATGAAGCAAAGATATCCAAACATTGACTGGGTCATGCTTCTGACAGAGGTTTGCGATTCGAGCAGAATTTCGGTTTTCCAAATGGGAACAGTGGATTTTCAATTATTTATTCATTAATTTGGATGTAATGGTTCCATGCAGCTTGACTCAGTAATGGGCAATTTTAGACTACCCAACTTGCACCAAACGTCACCCGAAGAATACTCGCCGATCCCAACTATCAGTTCATTGTAATGGAGCCGGAGATGCTTCAACGACTGAGCGATGCCCTCGGAGAATCGTCGAAATGTGAGCTTCTGTTGAGCATTATTTCCCCTACAGAACCATTATCCAATACATATATTTATCCGTGGGAGGGAAAACACAGCGGGCATTTGTATAGCCATTCCCACTGGCTCTTATTCGCTGTGCTACCCAATATACTTGGGATCCTCTTATATAAATCCTGGTAGTGCAACAAAATTTTCTAGAGCGCAGACGTGGGGGGCCGGCACGTGATCGCATTCTTTGATCCTCTTATATAAATCCTGGTAGTGCAACAAAATTTTCTAGAGCGCAGACGTGGGGGGCCGGCACGTGATCGCATTCTTTGATCATGGGCTCCGCCCATAGAGCGTGATAGAGCGTGTTGGAGGATGAGGCGAAACTTACGAGACGGTCGGCCGATGTTTCATCATAGGTGCACGGATGTAGTGGAACTCGCGGTGGGACCCAACCTTCGCTGGTTCCGTTGGTCACGATGATGATGGGTGCAGTCGTCAAAGATAAAAGCGAGAGACTTAGACAGTGCTCTCAGGATTTCGCGACGGGACCAGCCTCCTGCGCTGGCAGTGAGATAGTGTTTACCAGTTTTCAGGCTGCATAATGTACGGAGCAGGATTATCGCTATGCAGTGTTATGCAGTTCCCTATTGTGCGGCCTACAGATGCCCGATCGCGGCGATGCTGTGCGGCCCACAGATGCCCGATCGCGGCAGTGCTGTGCGGCCCACGGATGCCCGATTGCGGCAGTGCTGTGCGGCCCGCGCACGACCTACGTCAGCTCCACGATGTAGGTGGCAGGGAGAGGGGATCTGCAACACCAAGGCCGCTGAGTAGCGGCACCACCCTTTCTGAACACTCCTTAACTTCCTTTTATTGCTCTCGAAATCTACAAAAGGTGCGTGTACACCGATGGCGTACAGGGTCTCATCAATGTTGAGAATGCCAGGATATCGGTCCCATGGTGCGAAGGGTGCGCCAGCGCCCAGTGCTGCAAAAACATTGAGATACGAGATCACCAATGGAGGAAGGTTGTGCTGGCGGGTAGTAGTGTGAAGAGTGCCAAAGATGTGGGTCCATCGATACAAAAAGGTGTCTTGGTCCCATTATTGTGGAAACCCCAAAGACGTGGGTCGAAAGAATGGAGAACCGATGGAGAAAATGAGTCAGCGCTCAGCATTGTGGGAAAACCTTGGGTAAGGAGGGTGCGCCGCAGCTCAATAGCGTATAAAAGAACATGCCACGGGTTTGTCGAAGGAATACCAGCGCGCTTCAACTCAAGATTGTGGGAAACGTCCAGATACAGTAAATAAATGCTGTGATAAAGAACGGGAGGACATTACACCGGGGAGTAGTTTACATGACGATATGTGATGAAGAATTTTCGACCAGCGCTATAATCAAGGTAGGAAGCTCGACGTTAGCTAGGCTGCCAGAATAGCAGAACGTTAGCTAGGGTGCCAGAATAGTATACGCATTTCATAGGTGGGGTTCTGTGTTTGGGCACAGCTAATGATTTTCGCATGTTTCCTAATTTTCTAAGGTCTCCAAAAGTGTGAATACTTTGCACAAACTTCAAGTGGCTGCCCCACCCCACTTCCTAGCGTCCCGTAGGGGCGCTAGTCAAATAAAAATTCAATAATTTAAATAATTCAATTATCAATTATGACCCAATCCAGAGAAATCCGGATGCTGAAAAAAGACAAAGTCTGAAATCCCTTACTTTCATTCCTCAAGAGCCGCATTCTACCTCTATTTTCGAAATTTCAACTCATTCAAACGCACTCCCCCCTCTCTCCAGCGAGAATGGGTCGCCGAATTCGAAACTACTTTACTAAATAAATGAAAACTTTGTATCACTACATTTTTAAATGTTCATTTTTATTGTTATTTTTTGAATTTGTAATTAATATTTGCCATAAAACGGCGGTGACCCCAATTTTCCCCACGCCCCTCCCCCTTCCCGCCCACTTTCTGCGTCCGTCACTGGAAACCAATCGGATAAAGATTGCCTAGAGTAGAACGAGTGGTAGTGGACTCAGACATCCGCGGATAAATTTTTATTGAACAGCAGCTTCCCGAAATCACACTGATACATCCGCCGGAGCGGTTTTATCCGACTGGATAAATTATACTGGCCATCCTGGATTTATTGGATATGGATCCAGATCATTTACCCTCGATTGAACAGTTATATTCATTTCCCAGTGTGTACGTACATCTGCGTAAGAGCTGGAACTGTTGATACTAGCTCTGCCCATCCTAGGCTGGGATTCATGAAATAATAACCAAGCATACCAAATATGGCTACCGTTATTGGTTCTTGTATAGACTACGCAATGCGAGGAGACTCAGAACACGAACGTTATCCAGGTTTTGCTTGGTTATTCGTCCGCGAATCCTAGCCCTGTTATCTACTGTTTCCCAAGTGATTCTAACGATGTTTTCAGTTGTTTCTCCGCGCACCGTGGTCAACTACATCTATTCGCAGTTACTTGCAGCATACAGCAGTTTTCTGCCGGTGCGTTCCTAGAGAGCATTTGGTCCTGATAAATCGTTATATCGATTTTTGTGATCGATTTCTGCCAATCAATAAGAGATTCTACTTCTCTATATTTTCAGATACCCATGATGGATTCCAACAACCCCAACAACAACCTGACCATCCTCGAACACATACCCACGAAAACTCGTCCACCACCGCCCAGACCCCGATCCATTTGGCCAGGTAGCTCCGGATTCATGAACGTTTTCGGGTAGGAACTGAGCTTGCAGCTCATCTGGACGGGGTTTTCGGGCAAAACGTTACACATTTCCCAGGAAAAGTTTCCCGCTTCAGAACGGTGCGAAGATCACCACCTTCCCGAGAATGTCCATGAATCCTACCACAGGGAATCCGGTAAAATGAAGAAAAGCAAGGAATTTTCCAGAAAGGCCAATATATAAACAGCAGCAGTACGATGACGAGCAAGCGGCTCAGTTTAGCTGTGCTGCAGAAAGTATTAATACACTGAAGGTAATTTTTTTTTGCTTTTCGGGAGAAATTTGGACGAAATCTGGATGCCTTCCCGCTGCACTTTTGAGAGAAGGAAAGGCAATTCCTAATAAGGAGTTCTATTGTCGTGGGCGTGGGCCAGCTCGAGCCCCTGGGATTTACCAATTAACTGGATCCGATTTCAGTATGCGAATGGACGGATGTTCATCGACAAAATTTATCCGACACAAAAATCCCGTAAAGAACTGCGAGAGAACGTTGGAAAGATGATTTCAGGAATCCTAGTTGGTAGGGTTACTCCATCCAGTGAACGCCTTCTTTTACCATTTCCAGAAATAAAGCCGGTAACCACGTTTAGGCTTTCGCTCTATGATTGACCAGCTGAACTGGATGACGCCGGCTTCAAAACTAGGTGCTTACAAGAAAATCGACCATCTTGTGAAGAACATCGGCTATCCGGACTGGATCACTGACGATGAGAAACTGACCAAATCCTATGAGGTATATTTAGTACCTTGCAGAAATTTCATTTGCGAAAGTGGCTCAAAATTCAGGGTCTCGATATTCGAATAGGAAAGGACGATTATTTCACTATTCTGCAGAAAGTCATAGCGTGGAAGATCGGCGACCACTGGAATATGCTTTTTGACAGGTCACCTGATCGTGAGGATTTCTCCGCCCCTCTTGGGAGTGCGAACGCTTGGTATCAGGTAGTTGTTCAGGATTTAGGCAGCCCCGGAAGTTCGAAGCGGCCGGCGCGGGCGTGGCGGACGGGCGTCTCTGGAACGCCCGCCTGCCCGGCTAGCGCGTCTCTCAGACGCTTTCCACGAAATGGTTCATCTACCATTAGGTCATTGAAAAGTGAAGAGATGCGGAGGCTATCAGCGAGTATATCAAGCGAGTAGATAATCAATAAGTGGTAAATGTGCACGATTTCATTATAGGTTACTAGATGGTATGCCCGGCTTCGCTCGGGTGTTTCATTTCTCCCGGCAGTTTAACGCTGGCGACGACGACTGTTAAATCCACGATCCTTTTATAGTGCTCATCATGTTCATGATCAAACCAGAAATCCTTTTTCCTTCACCTCCGTTAGAAAGTGGGAAAAGCTGTTTTATTGGTAAATTTCTCTGAAATCCCTTGCTATATTCACGTTCAGCGTATTGGATAACTCCAGTAGACACGCGCTCACCGAACCGTGGATAAAAATTGCGAAGAATCAATAAAATCAATAAATCAATACTTCGTTCAAAACGGTTATTACATTCGTGTTCAGCGTATCGGATAACCCCAGTAGACATGTTCCCACCGACCCGTGGGCGAAAATTGCGAAAAATCAATAAAATCGATAAATCAATACTTCGTGCAGAACGCTTGTTACATTCGTGTTCAGCGTATTGGATAACCCCAGTAGACATGTCCTTACTGACCCTGGCGCAAAAATAGCGAAAAATCAATAAAATCGATAAATCAATACTTCGTGCAGAACGCTTGTTACATTCGTGTTCAGCGTATTGGATAACCCCAGTAGACATGTCCTTACTGACCCTGGCGCAAAAATAGCGAAAAATCAACAAATTCGATAAATCAATATTTCGTGCAAAGGCGTCCCAGAGACGCCCGCCCCGCCCGCGCCGCCCGCTTCAAACTCTGCACGCAGCCTTACTCGTTGCTTAGGTCACCTAATGATATAGCGATTTAGTTGCAAAGAAGTCAGATGTGAAATAAAATCACCCCGAGTGAATTTTTTCCAGCCGCAGCTCAACTCCATCACTCTCCCCGCCTCCATACTTCATTCACCATTTTACCACCCGGATCTGCCCACTGCTGTGAATTTCGGAGCGATGGGAATGATTGTTGGTGAGCTGTGCTGATCAGTTTATCAGTTCCACAGATGCAAGTACAAGCGTCCCTCTCCAGGTCACGAGCTTACCCATGGTTTTGACGACATGGGCGTGCAATGGGACGGTCTTGGCGTTCTGGATGGGTAGGACATTTGGAACGAGACTAAATTTTCGAACAGATCATTGCAACTGTTCTTCAGCTGGATGGACTATCCGTCAGAAGTTGGATTCCGCCAAATGGCTGACTGTGTCGTAGAAGAGTATGGGAGGTTCTGCCCATTCAACAAAACAGAGCATGGAGATGTTGCGTGCGTGGACGGGGCTGCGACACAGGGCGAGAACATTGCCGACAATGGAGGTGAGCTGTGATGTAGCCCGCTTAGGGTAATTTATACCACAATGAACTGCAAACGGCCGTAAACAAGGGGCGGGACCGCGTCGCCGGCACTCTGGTTGTCTGCGACCGTTTGGAGTACACAGCAAGTATCCACGTTTTACCAACCAAAGGTCTGTTACACAGGTATCCGAGCTGCCTTCCGTGCTTATCGCAACCACATCAACCTTCACGGTCCGGATCCGCAGCTTCCGGATGAGCAACTGCAGGAGTTCACCTCCGATCAGCTCTTCTTCATGAGTTTTGCTCAGGTACTGGACGCTGATTATTGATATGCGTGAACTGATCCTCGTGCAAATTCTCCGATTTTGAAAGCAGAACTCATAGCAAAACACCAAGGTTTTCACTTCTACGGGGACCAGTTCTCGCGTGTTCAGAAACACTGGAAGATTCTTCAAGACAACAAAATCCATTAAGATTTGGTGCCAAGTACCAGATGACGAAGCGTCTTTGAGGAGCCAACTTATGTTCGACGTCCATTCACCCTCGATGTATCGCGTCTGGGGTACTATACAGGTATGGTGATAGGACGCTAACGACGACGTCGTGACGTCACCCTATAGTTCCATTAAATTATCTATATTATGTGAGGTTTTTATATCGAAAAGTGTATAAAAACTCATAAAGAAGTACTGCCTATTTACCTGTTCCGTTTCCTGTTCAATATGCGGGTAAATAGGCTCAAATATTAGGTCCCAGGTCCATCCGGGAAATCGTCAGTATCGTGAGGAGGAATAATGTTTGTATGAATTAAAGAAAATTAATTTACACTGAACTCCAAACGGCCATAGACAAGGGGCGGAAGCACGTGGCGGTCACTCTGGTAGTCTGCTGCACCTCTCGAAGCGGCGGCAAATCACGACTTGACGGTTTTCCTCCTTGTCTCTGCCCAGCAGGCCCGCTGCCTCGATGCAGCAGACAGCCAGAGTGCCCGCGCCGCGGTCCCGCCTTCTATCTGCGGCCGTTTAGAACTTGCTGTACCTTAGTTCTTCTTTTATCACTACCATGTCAGCGAATAAATCCTTTCAGAACTTCCCCGCCTTCAAAGACGCTTTCCACTGTCCGTCTTCTCCCTACGCTCCCGACAAACATTGTGACGTATGGGTCTCGGAGCCGGATTCATGTGAATTATTGCAGTTCGTCCCAGAAATTAATGTATTTTTGCTCTAATATGATTTTCCTTCCAGCCCACGGTGAGCCTGTGGTTAAAACGGAACTGAACGTAAGGCAAAATGAGCCAATCAGTCCAAACAACTTCGAGGAGTATAGTGCCTACAAAGTTGCTGCCGACTACTACAAGGTACCTAGATATACAGTTCTTCTCAAAAAGATAGACGCATCGTGCGTGCGCTTTCTTAGCGTCGCGGCTGCAGAATCGCGGCGGGACCTACTCGACCCTCTCATTTAGAGCATGCTCTCTCCGCATCCCTCGTTTAGGTCCCGCCGCGATGGTGCAGTCGCGCACTCCGTCTATCTTTTTGAGAAGGACTGTAGGTGAGCGCAGATTTTAGCAAGGAAGGGGTATTGATTTCGGTTCAGTTCAACTCCATCGTTAATTTTCTAAAATCAAAAAAAATTAATTAGTAAATTAGTAAAAAAATTAGTAAAGTCACTTTATGTGCTACTTACTACAACTTTTTGTACCAATTATTACACTGTTGACTGAACTTACTTATTTACTGTATTGATCACTATTTTTGTACTATTTACTGTACTATGTATTTGTACTATTTTTTACTTAATTAAATTAAATAACAAAACCTGCAGGAATCGGTAAACACCTCGGTGGACCCATGCACAGACTTTTTCCAATACGCCTGCGGAAAGTACGATAAGCCGGTATTTTCTTTACCCATACAACCCTACCCAAACTCTACCTTTACTTTTTATCTCATTTTTCCGAATTTCAGGTGTCCTTTGGCGTTGGCAGAGCAAAAATCGACGAAAACATCGCCAAAAAGCTCTACAGTCCGGAATATGACGCCACTATCAAAGTAGGATTTTCTTTTGGTGGCTCTTATCCCGAAGCCCATAGGGTTCCTCTATTTCAGAGCTCCAAGGCCCTCACCAAGGGGAAATCCTTCATAGATGCTTGCGTGGAGACTGCGAAGGATTCCTCGAAGAACCAACAAATCCTGGCCACAGAGAACTATCTCTTGCCACGTGTCAGTCTCCTTCTCACCTTAGAATCGCAAAATTCTGAAGCTTCACCTCTCTGGAAGTACTTTCTGGATGTTCAGGTTAATAAGCTGGCTAATTACCTCGGTTCTAACTTCACCTACGTTTTCGGTGGTGAAGTGAGCCATCGGCCGGACAAGACGCAACTGGCGAACGCTCTAGGTTATCTGTCGTTTGATCAGGTACAGAAATTACCCATAACCCTCAGATCCTTGCATTTCCCAGGATGGAATGGACTTTAGGGCATCGACACGTTCGTCACGCCAATGGTCGACACAAATTGGCCGCAGCCCAAGGAGGGCTACACAATGTTTCTGGACCAGAACACTGCATTCATGAGGTAGGTACTTCAGCCTTACTAACTGGGTTATTTAATTATTTACTTATTCATTTATTAACTATTTAGCAAATCCTACTACAAACCAAGCGCTTTCACGACGATCAAAAAGAGCTACGTGAATTCAGCGACAAAAATAATCGCCACTTTTGCCAAAGCTCAGGTTTCCACTGATTTTAGTGCAATATATGATTGAAAATCACTGAGACGTACAATTCCAGAACTTGCGGATCGATGAGACAAAACTCAAGGATGATATCCGAGGTCTCATAGAATTCGAACAAATGATTGCCCTCTCATACAGGTATGTACATAGGAAACCTAGGAAGCGATGGATGTGCAAGGGTTGCCATGGGGCTAGAAAAATCAAGAGCTTTTTGTGGATTTTCCCGTTGGTTACCCATGGATTTAACCACTACTAATCCAGAATTATTGATTTAGAAAAAAAACGGCGTTCTGACCCACCAGGGCTCGTTTATACGGTGAGCGTCGATGGCAGTGGCCCTTCCACGTCCCAAAGAAAAACGCCGCGCAACCGCTCCGAGCACGCCACAATAGATGCCGTCTGCCGCTGGAATGCTGTTTCTAGGCATTTTTCTTATCTATTCCAACTATTTCCGATGTTTTCGGGAAGAAAAATGCCCAGAAATAGCGTCCGGCAGCAAATGACGCCGATTCCGGCGAGTGCGGTGCGGTTGCGCGGCTTCTTTCTCGACGCCGCGGAAGGACCATCACCAACGGCGCTCACTGAATGTTAGCCGTGGGGTTTATATTTTTCAATGCAGAATACAGTTCCCAGGTTTCTTGGATAGAACATATGGAATATATCCCTAAATTATGGGCACATTTCCTGTAGTATCGGGGAGCGGGGGGGGTACGAACATGATAAGATGTCTGATACCATTTCAGCACTGACGACGACACCCGCCGGACCTATTCGAGGTCATGGAATCCTGTGGACATCGAATGGCTTGCAGAATACAGTTTTGTGGATTGGAAGGTTTACATGAAACAGGTGGGTCAGAAGGTGGATTTTTACTAAATGGTCTTCCAATATTCACATTTTTCTAACACCATCACATAGATACAATAAACGCCAAACGCTCGTAGACAAAGGGGCGGAACAGCAGCGCGGACACTCTGGTTATCTGCTGCACCTCCCGAGGCAGCTGAAAATCACGACGTATCGGTTTTCCTCTGTGTCTCTGCCCACTAGGCCCGCTGCCTCGGTGCAGCAGGCAATCAGAGTAGCCGTGGCGCGGTCCCGCCCCTTGTCTGAGGCTGTTTGGAGTTCAGTGTAGATTATCGGCGATCGCAGGAATAATCCTATAAGGAGGGGAGCAAGAAATAATCTGCTTAGCAGAAAATTCTGGAAAAAGGCCATGCCTCCACGTTTATGTTAAAATAACTAGCAAAACTTGTGAAAGGTATCTAATTTTAGGTGCCAAATGTAGCTCAAGAAGTGGTGCAAATGCCTACGTTCATGGTTTCAGTGTCTGAGGTGAGAAAATCCACTGATTTCCATAAAAACAGAAACTACCAGTAATTACCTTTGAATAGAAGTCATACTACATGAATAAATAAATAGCAAGTGAATAAATAAATATGCCATCATATTTTAGCCAGAGCAGCTCGAGAAAATGACCAGGGACTATGGAACATGGGATCAAACGAAATTGGTCAACTATCTGTTCATGAGACTTGTGCTGTCCAACGCTCAATACCTGCCTTCCTATGCTAGCGGCTTTGACGAAATGCCCGTAAGCTTACTTAGTATTTTTACAAGTAACAAAGGCAAAACCTTCACTAATCCAGACAAACTTTTGGAGCGTGTTCGCAGAATTCCCGGAAAAATCGATGCGCGACATCATAATTCTGCAGAAATTTCGATGACCGGGCTCCAATATGTAGTACATCCGTTCCGCAAGCTCGAAAAATTGGCAAGCTCCGCGGAACTTCTGGAAGTTTGTCTGGGAAAAAGTTCACGTTTGAGGACCAATGGGATTCATGAACTTTCCCGTAAAGGTCCTGAGCTTCTCGCTCATCCAGAGGGGACGAGTTTGAGGACCAAGATCTCACATACCCTGCTGTCTCTGTTATTATTTGTAGCTGCTGGCTGTGACAAGTACATAGTTTGCACAAAGTATACATACCTGGGAAACTCGTCCACTCTAGATGGACCTGGGATGTTCATGAATCTCACCACAGAATGATGTTCCAGGAAGAGCCATTAGTATTGGGACGCAGACGCCCCCATTTCCGCTTCCCGAAGAGCAACACTGTCGAGGATACACAGCTCCACTGCGTAGGATTAGCCAATCAGCTTATGCCATATGCCATTGGACGAGTTTACATTGATTATGAATATCCCGACAACAATAAGAAGCAATTGATTAGGAAGTGGGTGATTTTCTGAGCATGGTCAACTGTTTCCGGATGAAAATCACTCAATGAGGTTTCAGAACAACAGGGAACATGATGCAAAATATCATACATTCGTTCCAAGGAATGCTGGATTCGCTGGATTGGATGACGCAAAAGACGAAGCGGAAAGCTCTAGAGAAAACACTGGACATAGGTAAGTTATCAGAAAGAGATCGGTCTGAATCCTGGTGATTAAAGAGTAAAGCAGTACCAATCACGCTCGAAAACATCGACACTCAACTGGTCTGCCGCGCCGCATGTGTGGTGTGACGCGGCCTCGTTTTTTGCCATGCAGTAACGACCGACGCCTCTCCGTATTTGTCTGGAGAATCTCGAAAAACTTAACACCTATTCCAGTACAAAACATCGCCTTCCCTGACTGGATAATGGACAACCAGAAGCTGGACGACTATTACAAAGAGATTGATTTCAACGTGACTCAAGAGAACTACTACGATATGTGGACGAAGCTCATTGTGTGGGTCCTGCAACGATAATTTTTATCGTTAGAATAACTTTATTCCAAAGATTTCTACGTTTAGATTCAACATTGCCCTCGTGTACAAACAGCTGACAGCTAAAGAAGCTGACCGTCGTGATTTTCTGGGACAGCCAGCTACGGTGAACGCATGGTACATGGTGGGTGTAAATGAAAAAAAAAATAGATAGATAGATAAATAGATAACTAGATATTATTAGTTGTTTTGTCTTGGCAGTATATATTATATATTCTTATAAATTGTTTACTTGTTGATTTTTTTGGTAACGAGTTCAAACTATAAAATACATTCATGTTATACATGTGTCATACACTTGTTGTTTTTACATCATTTACGTACATATTTTTTGTACATGTCCCATATTGAATATACCAACTATTACACACCATTATATTTATACATATTTACCTACTGCTCCTTGCTCCCCTCCTATTACACCTTCGTATTAAGCCCGAACTGAACTCCATCACGTTCCCTGCCGGAATCCTGCAACCACCATATTTCCATCCCCTTTGGCCGACGTCCGTTAACTATGGAGGATTGGGTGTAGTTGCAGGTTAGTTTTTGCTAATATGTACATGCGAGAATACATAAGAATTTGAATAATTCTCTACTTTGTGGAATTTACTCCAACATAGGGATTAGATCACTCATTTAGGGGAAATTATGATAACAAGGTTGATCCCAAACCCCTTTTCTGACTTCCTCAATGAGTACAGCGACGCTAAACTTCTTTTTGACGTACTGTACAGCTGCTACTGAGAAATTTTCTCACAAAATTTCTATTGGAACGGGATAGATCAACACCAAAGGAGGTTCAAGAATGAATCAAGTCCGGCTATAATATTATTTATTTATTTATTTCTTCAAGGACGTGAAACAAAGCTCACGTAGGTACAATACTTCTAAAATCAGTAATTACAATAAATTTGCCGCAATATGTACAATAGAAATCGGCACTTTCTCATAAATACAAGTAACCTACATTATCAGTATAATTTATTATTAATAATAATGAAAAAAACAACAGTTTATAGTATCTTTGGAAGTATAAGAGGTTCAAATCGTCCAAATCCGCTTGCACGTGCCACATCACCTGTTTGGACAGGTTAAAGCAAGACGAAGGAGAAGCGGACAAGAATGAAAACGGTGATGTCAATGCAATGTGCGGAGACGCAGACAGTCAGAGTGCTATGATGCAAGTGATGCGGCGCGTGCGAGCGAGTGCGGCCCAGTGTAGTATTCTGTGTGTTTTGTCTGTCTAATTTTTCATCGAAACCATATGACTTTGAATACATTACCCATGTTTGGCACACTTTTGAGTGTATATAATGAATAGACAAGTTATATCCTCTCTCGAACCCATCTCCAGGACACGAACTCATCCACGGCTTCGACGATCAAGGAGTTCAATGGGGTCCTGGCGGGGAAATGTCGCTCCCAAGTTGTGGTGAATGCACTGGATGGATGGACAAGAACTCCACTGCTGGTTTCAAAGCGATGGCGGAGTGTGTCATAGATGGTAAGGATCGTAAGAAAAGCATGCTCAGTAAATTGCCTAGTACGGAAAATAACAGATTTTTCCAGAATACAACAAGTTCTGTCCTTTGGATCCCAGCCAATTTACTCCAAACTGTGTAAATGGAGCGAATACACAAGGAGAAAACATTGCTGACAATGGCGGTGGGAAAATTTTTCCCACGGATAAATCGACCCTTCGATGGCCTGAAAATTTTTCAGGAATCCATACTGCATTCCGAGCCTACAGAACTCACATTGCTCTGAACGGGCCAGATCCACTGCTTCCTGACCGTCTATTCGGACAATTCACACACGACCAGCTGTTCTTCCTGAGTTTCGCACAGGTACGTTGATTTTCGCGCACTTTACGGATAAACAAGTTAACCCCCTGGATAACTTCCTTTTATTCTAAGGTATGGTGTGAAAATCGACGCTCTGATGACCGGCTCTACCAGCAGCTGATGGTCGATCCGCATTCGCCAGCGATGTACCGGGTATTCGGCACCATCCAGAACTATCCGGCATTCAGGGAGGCATACAACTGTCCGCTGGAAACCCAGTATGCCCCGGAACAGCACTGCAATGTTTGGGTGCCTAACAATACGTCATAATGATGAAGAAATGCTCCCAGAAGATCTTCATTCTCTTGTTAAGGCCTGAGAAAGCTCAATTTGATATTTTCCAAATTTTATGTCTCTCTATGTTTTGTTTGCTGAAAAGTGTACATTTTCTCAATAAAAATAATTACTAACAAGAGCGGTGAAAAAGTGAGGAAAAATTCTGGAAATGAGACGATTCGGAAGCGAAAAAAAGGAAAAAGGAAAAGGAAGGGAAAAAAATAGGAAACCAGGAAAAAAATGAACTGGTAACGAACTGATCCACCAAGCGATGAGTCGATTTATACTCTTTCTCGAGAGTTAGACTTGTTCCACAGCTGCAAAATCGCTGCGGGACCTAAACAAGAAATGTAGCACAGTAAGGTTGATGGCGGCGCGTTTTTGCCACCCGGGCAGTACGCAACGCGACCGCGTCGCAAGCGCTGGAATTTCCGCCGCAACAAAATGCTGTGAGATTTTCCTAATTATTAGTCAATTTTCTCGATGGTTAACATCAAATTTGATGGAAATATATCTATGAATATATCAAGAATACCCTGATTTGTCACTACGACTGCTATTCCAACGGCAGCGGTGCGGACGCGTCGCGTACTTCCCGCGTCGGCGAAAGATGCACCTCCAACGACACTCACTGTAGGAGCATTCTCTAAGTGGTCGAATGGATCCCGCGACACTAAAAATTCGTGCACAGAATCCAACGACGACGTGCGGTGGGGCGTCGATGGTGGTGGTCCTTCCGCGGAAAGTACGCGGCTCGACCGCGCCGCGAGCGCTGGAATCTCCGCCATGAAAACATGCTGTGGGACTTTCCTGATAATTACTCAGTTTTCTTGATGGTTGACATCAAATATGATGAAGAGAACCCAGATTAGCCATTGTGGCGACGATTCCGTAGTGAGCGGCGCGGTTGCGTCGCGTGGTTTTCGAGGCGGCGGAGAGGCCACAGCCGCCGACGCCCATTGTAGTATTCTTGTGAATCTTCACTACTTTCTCCGCGGAAAACCGTAACAGCAGACTTTTCCAAGAAAAAACCCGAGAACTGTTCCCTCGGAAATAGTTCAAGCAGCCTTTAGTAAATACAGACTTAGAAGTAGAAGCTGTACTAAATAGAGTTATCAGGATTTTCCCAAATTGGGATTCCATCCAGGCGGAACCCTGCTATTTCCATCACTTATTTCCCTCGCCCCAGCTGAGTGTCCGCTCCTTTCACGGAGATCCTGTTCCTCATTGTTTGAGTTGCGCTTTTGAGATGTTTCCTGGGGCGGTCAGCTAACACTGCAGGTCACATGGCCAAAATTCATGGACACTGCGGAAAAAGAGAAATGCAAGAGGGAAAATATAGTACAGGTGCCTAATTCCGTTACTCTGGATCCTAGCGAGGCCTGTCTCGGCCTTCCAGAAAAAAATTGTGGGGGAGCTTCGAGCACCATGTTGTCCTCTACCCTGCAGTAGAAAAAATCACCCCGGTGGACCATGGTGTTTGCCTAACCTGAGTCGTCCTCAGGTGGATGGAAGCTGACCGGTGCGGATGTGTGAGGGGTGGGAGGGGGCGCTCGCTCGAAGGGGAAAGAAGGCAAACAGTACGCCTGAGGAATTTGGAGGTGACATCACTCTACGTTCACAGAACATCTTTAGGGTTGATTTTTTTGGAGTCGGGAGACCTTCCATGGGATTTTCCAGAAAGGACCCTGAAACCTCTTCGAGGATATCCTATACTGCCACATAGTCCTCACTAAAACATCAAAAAACCTGGACACACCATTGATTTTTCTGGAATGTTCCGCTGAGTATCAGCGCAGAAATCCTATAAAGTCCGGATATAATAAGGTTCACCCATTATTCCTATTCTCTTTATCAATCTACTATCTTTCTAATAATATTCTTTCTAACGTCGCAGTCCCCCAAGGGGATTACTAGGTTAGTTTTAATTTTTTTCACTCACATTATGTAACAATAAGGTCCTCCTCCCCATACTGATGAGTTTCAGGGGAGGACCTTATTCCTACCTTATTCCTAACACCCAATTAACCGTATATGGTTAGCAGTGGCGGACGCAGGGGGGGGGGC
>JARK01001566.1:245152-264821 GCA_000688135.1 Ancylostoma ceylanicum
CCTCCCGCCCACTTTCTGCGTCCGCCACTGATGGTTAGGGAATGAAACGGGCAATTGGGTACTCATTCTTTCTGATATTTTTTTTAAAAACTTTTCTTCTCTGTACTAATATTAACATTGCTAACTTTAACTTTCTTCCGCGGCTTTGAGAAGCCAAAGAACTTCCTCTACTGTGGAAAAACACCCCAGATAGGAGACACAGTTCGAGCCGCTGCAAACGCTACAGCAAGAGTGCAGAGCGTTTTTCTTGGCTCAAGTTCAACAACGATGTTTGCTCAGCAGGTCTCATCCAGCCAGGAATAGCAACAACCGACTCCGCCCACTCGTATTTTCTCACGGAAACCAGCCCTCGTAACGCCTTCCGCAGCAGATGCCAGCAAATTTGGAAACCATATAAAAGCTCGTCTTCAGCTGGGATCGTACTGGTGGAGAGCTGCTCTTAGATGTGCAGTAACTGTAGTGTCTCTTCAATCCTTCACATCCAAGAACACTTCCCTATATGTAGATCCAGTTATCATTTTCCTTACAATTATACCATCCGTTTTTCATGTATTTGACAATTACTGCCACATTCGCTCATAATTACTTGGATTTTTCCTACTTTTTCCTATTTCAGATGACTCGATTATTCTTCCTGCTCAGCGGTTGCATCGCTTTTGTGGATTCCCTGAATAACTTTCTTGTCCAAGGACGGGCGGACACGTTGAAGGTGCTTCGGAAGATTGTTCGGGACCGAGATGCGAAGGTGTAAGTCCCACACTATTCTACTCTTATTGCTCTAAGAGCACAGAAAGATCTTCAACAAATGGAGACAGAAGAACTTTAGTGCTCTTAGAAACTGCAGAGTTGCCACCGAATAGTGTTGCTGGACACTAAGGAAATATTAATCCTAATGTCCTCTTTTTCAGGGTGCCATTTGATCCATTCCCAAACGCAAATGTTGCCTGGCAGGCTACAGTGCCTAAGGATCTTCAAAGCAGAAAGCTTCACAAAAGTTTCAGAGGACAACAGTCCACGAAAGTGGCATCCGCAGGTCGAGCTGAAAGTGGTAGGTAAGTCGGCGGTGCTTTACCCCTGTCATTTCTTAGGTATCAGAATATCCGTCATCTCGAAGCTGGGTCTTTTTTCTCTTGTTTTCCATACTAGGGAGTCTGACGTCATTGTGAGAAGAAAAGTTTCAAATAATTTGACCAAATAACATTACAAAGTGGACGCTAAACTGTGTTGGGACATGTGTTGTTATATTTTATATTTTATTTTCACATTTTATTTTTTCCTCATATTTTTATCTGTGGTTTTTTCGCAGCTTTTCTCAATTATATTCCGCTACGAAATAGGTGCAGTAGTCTAAAAATTACTCCCTCTATTCCTTCTCAAAAATTTTTAATCCCATTCTTCAGATCGCTGTAAACCCATCGACCTCGTGGACTGCAGCGCCTTCGCTTCAGATGAGATGACTTGTATGTTGACGGGAAATAGCAACAGTTGCTGCGTTTGTACTGCTATGCTGCGGAAGGAAATTTCTTCACTTTTCTAGGCAAGAAATGTCTTTATTCTTACTGTAACTAACAAACCCCAAGAATACCTCGCGATTCCTCTGAAAGGTGAAAAAATGGCGCTTGAGAGAAAAACACTTGTTCATTTCTTTGTGGGTTAAGGAAATAGAAAAATAATAGGGCAACGCTTCACAGGAGAAAAAATTTGGAAAATATACTGCCTAGATGAAAGCGAATTTATTCGATGGTCTAAGTTTATTAAACACTGGAATATTAATGGAATCATATTTTCAGAACATGTTCTCATCCTGATCATTGCTGTTGTCCATACATATTTATTCATGCAACACAGAAGTTCATACACTTCGCTAGAAGCGCAACACTGTTACGGGATTGGCTCAGGATTAGGGTCTAACTTGATTTTCCGTGTAAAATGTTGTTGATGGTATAGTATGTGAGTGATAATGTGCCCGGTTGGTGTTTGTTGGCAACATTTCAATAAACATTGTACATGTCCTGAAGACTTAATATTTGTTTATTTGCCTACCTTTGATGTGCAGCCGAAAATTCAAGTAAGTTATGCACTAGTACTCCGGCATACCAACTAATATGCATAAGTCCCGAGAGGAACTTTCTTTTTTATTTCCCTTCAGAATCCAGCGAAATTTAACGAAAGCGATATGGTTAGGAAAGCCAACTACATCTCCATACAGACAATGTTTGTTTAATCCAAGCAGTAAGCACCTGGTAGCAGAGCGGATGCGGCGTTCATGAGAGCGCCCGCTCAGGAAAGAACGAGAACAAACAACACTTCCTCGGAATCCAGACCAGTATCCAACATTCTTTATCAGGTCGGATAAGAGCGCGCTGAGGGATATGTTGTTGTTGCCTGAGTTGGCTGCTATCCAAAGCTGCCTTGAATAACTTGAGCAGTAGATCAAGATTGTAACAGTTCAGCCTTCGTCAGAGCCTGGGAAGTCAAAACCAGTTGTAATATATTCTCCCAAACGCCTAATAATCCCACGAGTCATAATTCAAGATGAGAGTATATACGAAAAGAAGATCAGAGAAGTGAAACCCGCTAATGCTTATCTAGATAGTTGTTTAGCCGCGATGAGAGGGACCACCGCGTAGAATAGGTGTGCCGCTACTAGTAAGTAGGGTACTCCCGCGTCTAACCTCGTAGATGAAAACCCGGAAAGTTCTTGATACAGAGCCAGTTCGTTGACCACGGCAATGCACTCTTTCTTCCTATTCATTTTAGGATTCTTGGCAGTCATCCAAAACGCTTCTAATGTTTTGCGGGCTACAACTTCGGGTCCCCACGACAAGATAGTGATAACCACCTTAAATGAACTGTTGCCATGATTATGTCTGCGATGACCACCGAGAGCTGTGACTATGGATCATTTTTGACACACGCACTCACCTCCCAGATAAGATTTGTAAAATGTCCTTCTTTGAAAACAGCACTATCACACTGGCAAACAGTGTCTATCAATCAACATTCTCGAGAGAGTTCCATTTTCAAATAGCTTGTTAGTGGATGGTGGCTACTGAGGAATGTCTGGAGAACCAAGCGAAACTGACCGCAGGGAGCGGAAGGACGATACTGAGCGGAGAGTTCGGAGCGAAGGTTTGTCGTAGTATTCCATCTACAGCATGTGTTCTATCAGTTCGTTCTGTGGCCCAGTGACGTCTCAGACGAAATCTTCTTGCACAATTCTCAGTTGAACCACATATCATCGATACCGTAGCTTTCTTCCAGACAGGAATCTGGTGGACCTGTTGGCAACGATTCGCGATGCGGACTCTGGCCGAGAGCGATCCATTCTCATCAAAGGCATTGCAAATGAACTAGCCAAGAATAGTTGGTCTTAACTACAGTCTTTTGTGAATGGGACTACACTCATAGGTCTTTTTTCAGTCATTGTGGCTGTTATACTAACTATTCTTGTCGTGGTGGCCATATTTGAAATATTTGTTGGCGTTATGAATTGGGATGACTGCCCAGTGCAGAATTTGATCCCATTGTGGCTTCTGGTTTCGGGATCTACAAGCTGTTTACGGTATATTGTCGCGATAGCACTCGCCATGAAGGTCAGGTTCCATACCGAGTCTTTGAGCTGCTTGCCGGCCGAGTTTTTCTCTTCTTCCTCTTAATTAATGAGTTTTTCCCTAAATGCTCACGAAGCCGCTGTGAACGGATAGCAACGTCGGTGAAATAGTGCTGATTGCCAACAGCATGCGTGCGGTCGCAGCGCGGCAGCAGCATCAAGCGCGGAGCCAATCGCACACCTCGCAGCGGCATCGCATGAGAACGCAGCTACAATACTGCTCACGGGATGTCGAAAACCGACGGTCGCTCCGCGGAGTCACCGTCGCTCACCGTCGCTTTGCCATAACTTCCTTAGAACTGCCCCAATCAAAGCGATTTGGTCACCATTCGATTTGCTTGGCGAGATCTTTCCGATGGCCTACTGAATGTCCGAGTAAACATTCATTTTCCTGGTTTCTTCCAACTAATCGATATATCGATCGATCTCTCGTAATGAATAGGATCAGCAGTAGCGGAAACATGAGCAATGAACTAAAATTCAAGCTCGAATCCGATTGTTTGTGCCAAATTAAGGCAAAAACTCTCAAAATCGAGCATCAGGAAGCAGAACGGGGCAAACTCCACGCTGTACTGTAGACATTCAATTTTTTACGCACTTACTGCTAGATCATGCTGTTCCAGCAGGCCTAGCAAACTTGAGCTGGGAATAATTTTAGTCCCAAGAGAACTCTTTGTCTACTTCATCCCGTGCAAGTTAGAATGCTGTAGGACCACTTATCCCAATTTTATACTCGCCCAAACTCCAGACTTCCGTTGTGATTTGTGGGAACCTCGATATTGAGGGAGCTACAGGTCGCTTGTGAGAAGAGCTACCAATCTCTTATGGGGTACATAGAGCAAGCAACATGTGTGATTCCGAAAAATGCAATGGATGTGGTTGTAGCTGTTCTCGTTTGCCGAGAAGGACTGTTCTAATTTTGCTGAAAATTTAGCCGCATTCCAATAACCGTCTGTATCAACCCTAGAAGAATCTTGGGACGGCGGGTGCCTATGTACTCTGAGAGACTTTGTGGAGGGTGTCATCCTGTGCCAAAACCAGATGTTTCTGAGAGGTTCAATTTTTCAGCACTATTGGGTGCGACAAAGGCCCTCGTAGGGCCCTGGGGGTGGGAGGATGCCGCATTTGTGGTGGCTTCCAGGTTCGATACCTGCCCGAGCAAATATTTTTGCAAAATGTTCGCTTTGATGAAAAAAGCCGGTGTTTGGGCGATCTCGCGATTATTCCTACCAATTATATACGTTTCTTCTCAATATTTTGCCGTTTTTTATGTTATAGATCCGTTACTGGTTGGAGTATTCAGGAGTTCGCCCAAATAAGAGCTTCTTTCATCAAAGCGAACATTTTGCAAAAATATTTGCTCGGGCAGGTATCGAACCTGGAAGCCACCACAAATGCGGCATCCTCCCACCCCCAGGGCCCTACGAGGGCCTTTGTCGCACCCAATAGTGCTGAAAAATTGAACCTCTCAGAAACATCTGGTTTTGGCACAGGATGACACCCTCCACAAAGTCTCTCAGAGTACATAGGCACCCGCCGTCCCAAGATTCTTCTAGGGTTGATACAGACGGTTATTGGAATGCGGCTAAATTTTCAGCAAAATTAGAACAGTCCTTCTCGGCAAACGAGAACAGCTACAACCACATCCATTGCATTTTTCGGAATCACACATGTTGCTTGCTCTATGTACCCCATAAGAGATTGGTAGCTCTTCTCACAAGCGACCTGTAGCTCCCTCAATATCGAGGTTCCCACAAATCACAACGGAAGTCTGGAGTTTGGGCGAGTATAAAATTGGGATAAGTGGTCCTACAGCATTCTAACTTGCACGGGATGAAGTAGACAAAGAGTTCTCTTGGGACTAAAATTATTCCCAGCTCAAGTTTGCTAGGCCTGCTGGAACAGCATGATCTAGCAGTAAGTGCGTAAAAAATTGAATGTCTACAGTACAGCGTGGAGTTTGCCCCGTTCTGCTTCCTGATGCTCGATTTTGAGAGTTTTTGCCTTAATTTGGCACAAACAATCGGATTCGAGCTTGAATTTTAGTTCATTGCTCATGTTTCCGCTACTGCTGATCCTATTCATTACGAGAGATCGATCGATATATCGATTAGTTGGAAGAAACCAGGAAAATGAATGTTTACTCGGACATTCAGTAGGCCATCGGAAAGATCTCGCCAAGCAAATCGAATGGTGACCAAATCGCTTTGATTGGGGCAGTTCTAAGGAAGTTATGGCAAAGCGACGGTGAGCGACGGTGACTCCGCGGAGCGACCGTCGGTTTTCGACATCCCGTGAGCAGTATTGTACTCAGTCATCGCTCTGGTCATCATGAGGAATGGAACTTAGGTGTCGGTCAATAAAAACAAAGAAAAGCTCAACTTCCTATCGCTCTGTTGACCGTAGCCGCGCCGCGACCGCCCCGCTCCGACGGGCCATCGGCGCTGTTTCCCTCGGGCGACTGCACAATACTTCACTGAACCTTTCCCATTGCAACAAGTTTTTTTTTAATTTTCAATTCTTTAAATTATAGTTTCACGATTTTAATTCTACTTCTCACCCTCTAGGTGTCCACCCCACCCTCTGCCTGTCCCCTTGTCCCCCAGTTGTCCGATTCTTTTTGAGTTTCAGTGAAAGGTACCTGCTCATTTCATTGCTTACCGTACTAAACTGCAAATCTTTGTATTTAGGATACCAAAACTGGTCGGGTTTCTCAATTTAGAGCAATATGGGAGGCTGTTTTTTCCGTGTTTTGGTTAGTTTGGTAAGTCAAATTTGTACCGGACAATATCATGGCTCATTTACCCACCACATCCCACAAGCAACATCAGATTGCCCTCTTAGAGCCCAATTTTCCCGTTGACATTTATTCCAGAATGCCTGATAGGGCTATATATGGTGGAAATAATTTCTTTATTCCTTCGTGTACGCGGCTTACGTCCATCATGCCACTGTACCTTCGATCCAACGAAACGCCAGTTTACAGCTGCGAAAACACAAACATCAATGCCAAAAGTTGTTGGATTGATGTCTGTTTTGTACTAGGATAAATGAAACAGGTTTTTGGTGTTTCCCCAGGGGCATGGGTTCAAATTGGGCGTGGCCATGATTAATTATGAAACCATATGGTTGAAAATAGCCCGGGTAGGCAAGAAGTAGACAAAGCCATGTTGATAGAAACTGGATAAGCACATGCCTTCATATTTTAGTGAAACAAATTGGGTAAAATAGAATATCCATGAGAATTTTTCCAAAAAAAAACACCATTTCCTAGTACAAAACACTAGTAGATGAATCTTAGTTAGGAAAACGATATTCTGCAAGCTGTAACTTGGCGCTTCGTTGGGTTCAATGTCTCAAGGGACGTATGGCCCCCTGGTCTCATTTCTTTTTGATATTTTCAAACTTCCAGCCTCAGATTACCAGTAATTTAGGCTGATTCTCGGAAGCTACTGGACATTTAGCGTCTACGACACCGTGTTATTCAAGCAGGGCAGTGCGGCCTACTGTGATCACCTCACCTATGTCTTCACTCTCTTTATTCTCATCGCCTCCTACGCAGTGATGGCTTTCTGGATCTGTGGCTGCTGTTTTGCTCTTCTTTTTATGTTGAGATAACGTTTTAGGATGTTAATGTAATTCAGTGATACTGCAGCGATTTCTCATGTATTTCATCGTATCGTCGGTCATGTTACATTCATTTAAATATTTGTTATGCAGAGGGATTAAAATAAAAATAAATAAATAAACCTTCCTCACTTCAAAAATAAATATTTATGCGAGATGCAGAATTTTTGCACCGGAAAAGTACGGTAGCACTATATGCTTACAGTCCGCTGTATACTTCATTTTGCCTAGGCAACCGTTGTTGGACGAGATCTGAGCAATCTATAAAGAATGCGCACGTTCGTCGCACGAGCGTCAGGATGATGCAGGATTAGCCGAGACGCACTCCTGACCAGACCAGGCGCAAATGAGACGCATGCGTTGAAGGTGTCGCAGCTATTTGCGACGGCCCATACATGCCGGACGTGTCGCATTGACTGGTCTTCACTGAAAGTCCTCCACAAATGCGCGCGTTCATCTGACGCACGACTGACGCGCGTAGCTAGTATAAATTGCCTTTTCGACTTGCACTTACCAGAAAAAAAACATTCGCGTTTGGAATTCACTGTCACCGCATCTTTCTTCGTTTGTATGCGCCTGGCAATAGTCGCTATTCAAGTGAAACCTTTTCCAATAGATCCACGCGATCTCGGGCGGACGGATGCACTCGGCTAGAATGAACTCATTCAATAGGTTACCGCTTCCATCCAAACATACACTAATTAAAAGTACACCACGCGACAAAATACATTAGAGAACATCATACTAGTGCAGCTCATGCTGGAGGACAACACTGCGTAGTAGTGTGAGATATAGAACAAGAGAAAGGTCAATTTATGCGGACGACGCATTCCCAGTCTGTCCGAACTCGTCCGAGTAAAGTTTTTGGACGAGTACGCTCAAGTGGAAGTTGCCACAAAGAACATAAAAAGTAGAGCATACCGCACTTTCAACGTTGTGGACTGTTATACTCGGGGAAGGCGTGACAGTGGAGCTCTGTCATTGGCCAGTTGGAAGGGTTGACCAATCGCACGGCAAGGTTGCGCCGCCCTTTCCAAGTATAGCGCTCGACTGCACAGCACGCAGGTCCCGGGCGTAGATGCTTCATTACGATTACTCAGGGTAATCGTGCTGACGCAAGTGTTGAGAATGGGTTGATTTATGTTGTTTGAACACGTCTACCCTGGGCAATGTCAATGATGCACGCGAACTTTCCATGAGTGAAATTGTAATTGTGCTGACACTAGTGCTAAGGATGGGCTGAGCTTCACGGTGTAGACACGTTTACCCTGGGTAATGTCAATGACGCCCACTGGCTTTGCATAAGTGAGATTACCCAAGGCAGTCGACACCCGTGTTGAGGATAGGTTAAATTTTGCACTGGGAACACGTTTACTTTTACTCAGGGTAATCGTGCTGACGCAAGTGTTGAGAATGGGTTGATTTATGTTGTGTGAACACGTCTACCCTGGGTAATGTTAATGATGTACGCGGGCTTCGCATAACTGAGATTACTCAGGGTAATCATGCTGGCGCACATGTTGACAGAGGGTTAATTTGTGTGGTGTAGACTCGTTTACCCTGGGTAATGTCAGTGAAGCAAGCAGTCTCCGTACAATTGGGGTTATCCAGGGTAAACCTGTTAATGTCCCCTAATTTACCCCTTACCTGGCATCCATTAACGTATTTACCCATACGAACTTTGTCTACAACCAGGACTAGCACGGTAGTCGTACTGAAATCCGTATTAAGGGTGGGTTAATTCGTGTGGTATAGGCAGGATTACCCCGGGTAATGTCAATGAAGCAGGCGGCCTCTGCATAGTTAAGGTTGCCCAAGGTGAACGTGTGTTAACATGCCCAAATTTACTCCTTACCCGGCGTCCATCAATGTATTTACCCATGCGCAACGTTGTCTACAACCAGGAGTCGCCCGCATCATTAAGACTACCCAGGGTAAACGCGATAACGCCTGTGTCAACGGTAGGTAGATTCGGGAGAGTTAGCACCTTTACCCTGGGTAATATTAATGATGCATGCCGGCCTAGCTGATGTAGCTGTACCCATGGCCCAGAAAAAGCGAAAATTCACCATGCATGCGTCCGTCATTGTTGACGCACTCGCCAATAAACAACAGAGCAGTAGGAAAATAGCAAACAAGTCCGTACAATGGGACGATGTAAGCGATGCAATATGGATCAACATGGATCATTGTTAGCCTAGTGTCATAAAAAGGTTCAAATCAGTCAACCAATCCAGAATTCGCTCCCACTTTTCTGGATTCCTATATGACGCAAAACAAGAGCTAGCACTATAGAAATCCTGGTCGGAGATTATGGTTTTTGTTGTACTTTTGAGCGTTGCATAAATGTCCTTGAAGTCTGCTAAAGTGACGCGCTCAAGCACGTAGTAGAGTGGCGCCACGGGAACAAAACCCATTCGCATAGCGCTACAATTCGTGAATCCCTACAATTCCGGCTACATTTTGCTGATTTTCCTCCTTCATCCGAGAATTCTTGCATAGATCTCCGGGAAGTGGTAGGCGTTGTCGCCTCAGCTAGCGATCTGTCCATTTCTTCCGCTTTGGCGTCACTCAACCGCCAGGCGATGTGTTTTTGACACAGAATATCTGTGTGAAGACCACATTGTTTACTGGAGTTACTCGCTTCTTCGGTTTCACTTCCAGAAAGTCTCAATTCCTGCAGGAAGCGCTTCTTCGTGGGTTGGTCCGTTGTCTAGACAGAAGTTCTTGTATGTCACTTGTCCACGTATCCGATGGCATTGCTTCTCGCTGTTGTTTTCTTCCTGACTCACAATAATTATGTTGTGGGATGCAACCAGCGACAATACGCGCTGAATTATCTAAATGACAACATCATTATGTGGATGACGCTATGTGCGTCATTTTTTGTGGCATATGTGGTTGTGAGGTGGTTACGGAGTAATAATTTACTAGGATCAGAATTTTTTATGGATCTTCCACTGGTAACATAGCAGCGCTGACCTTCTCTGATCTACTCTGGGACGCAATCGATTCTGGATCAGCCCCTAGGCCTCCAGGCCTCCTCCGTGGCCTCTTCCGTGGCTTCCTACCCATTCCAACGCCTATTGTAGCTTGAATTCTCAAAACTACATTTGCTTCTATCCTGGATTTGAATTCTTCTTTCAATTTCATCTAATTCTTTAATTTGCCTTGAATTTTTACCTAATCTTGCATTCTGGCTTGTTCAATACGCCCCACATTGGCTTCTGAGACCTATTGGACTGGAACAATGTTTACCAGAACTTATTTAAACTAATGATCTAACTTGATCTTCTTTAAACAACCAGAACTATCTTCTTTTAGACAGGATCCAGAAGGCCGGGACTAAAGTGGCGCTTTTACATTATGTTTACGTGTTCTAGTTTGTTTTTTATATTAGTGTGTACACCTGTTGACATGCGCGACTGCTCCTGGAGGGATTGAGGCATGTGATCCTTGCCCTCCACTTGCTAGAATTTATGTGAAGAACAATTTGCCCACTGCTCCTGAATAAAGATTTCCGCCTACTACTTTGAGCTAAAAGACTTCGCCTTTGCACGGTTTTTAGGATATTCTAGCTAGTAAGAGTGGATCCTAGAATTTTCTGCATAATTACGCCTAATTTCTTTTTCTGTTATATTGCAAATGTTCGTGAGAATGAATGGCTGGATATTCGTCATCTAGTTTTCGTGTACATTTCCACTCTTCCTTGCTAAGTAGACAATTTCGTTTGCTGGATTCCATTCTTTTTTTTTTCATTTTTTCTGAAAAAAGGTCATCAGAGTACGTCAGTGTAGGCTATTTCTGTATTCTTTTACTGCTGATTAGAGTTAATTATGTACACAACTCAACCTGGGCGCTTAGTTTTTGTATTTACCTATTCCCATCCTTCACTGCTCTATGTAAAATATTCAATATCAGCCTTATAGAGTTGAGACTAGTTTTCGGTTGATTTATTTCTGAAATTCTCGCCATGCGCGTTTCTGTTGTAGCTAGAGACCTATTTTTTCCGACATCATAGGATTGCGATTGCCTTCAGGTTATGAATTATTGGTAGTAGTAAACTCGACAATGTACCTTATGATTGCTGTTCTCCGAAGAATAATGGATGCTTTGGATAGCGTATAAATCAGCCATTCACGGTTGCCATGTACAAGTTTTCCATAGTGCCCTTATGTGCCCCTTGCATACTGCAATCATCCCAGACTACAAATTTTCGAGGAAACTCGTCTACGAACTCTGCTGGCAATCTTAGACACATTGTCCTCTCATTCACGAAACTGATCGCCAGCACACATATTCAAAAGATCTTCAATGCTATTTGGAAATGATGGCAATGGAACATTGTAGTTGGACAAGGGGCGTGGCCGTGTTCCATGATTGGCGGATTCATGCGAACGGCCAATAACAGACCTAGGTTGCACCGCCTCTTCGTGGTACGTACAATGCTCCATACTTTTTCATTCTTTCCCATAGTAAGGGGAATAGAAAGTATTTTGCAAAACGATTTTCTCAAGGTATGACGTACATACATCGTGTTTTACGAAAAATTTGCTCGAGAAAATTCTTCTTATGAAGATTTTCATTCGGAGAAGTACACGTTTTTCTACAACAGTGATACATAACTAAGCTGTGCTGTTGTACTATGTTGTACTACGTAATTTAACGCATTCTGCGTCATGTTCACTTTTCTTCTGAGATTTTTCACCAGGAGTTTTCCACTCCCATTTTTCCTTCCCCTTTCCTTTGAGAGTGTTCCCAGTTCCTGTTGTCATCCACAGTACTCCACTGCTACAGATGGCCTGCGTCCATAATTCACTCGCAGTAAATTCTCACTACGAATGGCTATTGTTCTTCGGCGAACAGCAGGGTCGTTAAGCCATCAGTACATTGTCAGGCTTATTAGTCGCAATAATTCATAGTCCTTGAACTTGATCTATTACTCCAAATGAAGAGTAGTTATTGGTCAACCTCTGCGATTGTAATAGATATGTGCTAGAAAATGAAATCCTGGTATTTTCCCATGAGTTTTCAACTTTTTTGGAACAATAGACGTCAGGGAGCAAAAAAAAAACCCGCAAATTTCTCATGATAGAGCGCAAGTGCTTACATTTACATGCTATATGCAAATGAGTGGTTGTGCTTTCTGGCGAAATGTGCAAGGGGTATGGGTGGAGCTTAGTGGGGACAATAGCAGTTAGGAAATAGATATTCATTTGAATTCTCATATCAGCTTTGTTTTTTGGCAATTGGCTTGGGTAATAGTAGTTTTGCCAGTATTCCACACGAATTACTCAATTTTTCCCAAAATTTCCGGGTGTGTATCATCATGAGAGAAAAGGGGTGTAACCAGACGACTCTGATTGGCGCATTCGGGCCAACTGTCACGCCCACCTGCTTGACTCATACGGTGCATATGGCGCTAAGCACATGTAGACCATGTGTCATGGGCTTGATGCAGTTCGAGTTCGAACAGATGGGCGTGGCAGGCGGCCTGAGTGCCCCAATCAGAGTCGCATGGCTACGCCTCTCTTTCCATCACGATGATACACACCCAAAATTTTCGTGCGATTTTTGAATATTGGTTCTGGTAACCTCCTTGTGCACACCCTTCTGTTCAAAATTATCACTGATCACATTGATTTACAATTAATTACTCTCAATTACCGATAATTGTGGTGCCGATAAAGAAGTTCAGTGACATTGTCGAAAAAACGAAGGTCAAAAAATATCCTATGGTTGTGGGAACTCGTCCTGAGAAACTTCTTTGGTGAGGAAACTCGTCTCGCATAGCCTTGCTAGACTTACAAAGGCAAATGTTTTGTTGTGTAATAGCTGGCAAATCATTCATGAGGGCATCCGTTCGGTTTATACGTAGAGTGGGCGTGGTCTACTGAAGCTGCAATTCACCCACAAGCAGCTGAGGTAGACCACGCCCATAGAACCATGGCCGGCTCGTTCCCTTCTGAAAACCATAATCTTTAGGTGAACAGTCAGCTGGGGTAGCATGCATCACTGAGATTACTCAGAGCAAACGTTTCAACTAATCCAAGAGCTTAAACTCATCGTTGGAATTACCCTGGGTAAATAGGCTCACGCCCGTGCTAACGATGGGTTAAGGTGCTAATACGTTCTGCTTGGGTTATCTCAACGATGCATGCAGCTCCAAATTTACCCATTATTAAAATGAGGCCGCATGCACCATAGAGTTTACTCAGGGTAAAAATGTTAATGCCTTCGTTAATGATGGGTAAACTTGGGAATATTTACACATTTATCCTGGATAATTTCGATGATGCATGCGGCGCATGGTGCTCAACACTTTTACCCTGGGTAATCTCAGTTATGCTTCCAGGGCCTGGCATGTTACTCGATTTACTCAGCTATTACCTTTGAGGCATGGGAAAGTAATCGAGACAGAAACTATCTAGGATTGAATCATACAAGTAAAAAAAGTATTTTTGTCGGATAAGTCTCACAACGTTCTAAAGCAAAAAAAAACGAAAAAAAAAGCTATGCACAGTAACCAGTACTAGACCCTAACCAGTACCAGTACTAGAGAACGAAAAACAAGACTGGCCACAAAATAATGACCCCTGTTGGCCAGTTAGTGGAGGAGATGTCTAGGGAAATGCAATCCACGGCGTTGATCTCCATGTGCTTAATCCTTAGTGGGTTACCAGCAGGGCACTTTGATAAAAGTAGTAAATTCAAATAGATTAATATTTACAATACAATATGTACAATAACACAACAGTAGTATGTATTACCATGAAAATACGAAAAAATGGGCCAAATAATTAAAAATAGAGTAATAAAGGTAAATCTAACCCCATTCCGGAAATTCCAGGGAAATTGCAGTGACGCCTCATCGAGCGTGTTAGACATCCTTCACGACTTGATGGCGTGTCACGCTATAAATCACGTCATCCAGAAGACGAGTGGACCTCCAGTGAAGGTGGCGTGACTGAGCAGTCTTTTCCTGGCCACTTTTCTAGTTTTTAACTGCGAGAGTGGTCTATTTGCAAGAAGTATGCCGAGAATCCCGGGTTAGCTGGCGCTCAGGCCTTTCAGTTTTCTCTGGAGCTCCCTAGTGATTGCCTCCAGTGAAATGCGGATTCGTTTCCACTTGTTTTCCGGCTCATCAACATAGTGGCGCTTCCGCGTTGACTCAAAACATCGCCATCAAATGAATCCGCGCACGGGATTGCGCCAGATGGGTTCCTCATGGGGCCGGTAATCCACTTCACCCCCGGGAAGCTGCCTGAGTTATCCTGGTGAACAACTTGGCGCAGGTCGAGGCATATGTCCTCTCCTACGAGTACATTGTCTTTAGGACCTCGTCTTTGGTTCCTTCTGTTTCCCTGTTCGGCTAGTAGCGATTGCATGGTGCGAATCTGCTGCAGCTCAGTTGTCCTCAGCTTTGTTTGCACATTTGGATAGCACCTCGGCCGCAGGAGCTGCTAAAATATTCATAGATGATTGGGCAGCCCCGTGCTTGCAGCATTTCTAGCCAGGAATCATTATTTTTCTCGGATTTTCTGGGTCTACCGTAACGCTACAGTAACGTATTCCATTCGACAGCTTGATGTAACCCTTTCCTTTCTAATAAAGCTTAAATTTCTGAAAAAGAAAATTTAAAAAAAAAACGAATCACCCTTGAATGATAGATCACAGAATTCATGGAATGAAAACTGTAGTATTCAAAGTAGGATGGAACCATAGAATTTCTGGAATTCTTTATCCAGAAATCTCGTAGATGTTACCGTGGTTTTACCGCGAGATCTCAAGAGGTTAAAACTTGGGACGAATTTCCAGGATGGAATCATACATCACGTTAGAGCGGAAAAGTTTTGGATTTTATCTCACCCTCGATCTACCTTACCTTTTTCACGACACCCTTACCTAATTTTACCTCACCTCTGATAGATTTCACCTTTGATCTACTATTTGCTCCTATTTCTTGAAAACGCATACATACATATTTAACTGAATAACTGCTCGTTACTATGTGCATAACTAAGCAGTGGGGCTCATAGGTAACTTTTTTTAATGTCTCACAAGTTACCTTGGTGGGTATTTTCCCTAAAAACTCAGTGCTGGTCACTGGAATCACCCCAGCAGTTTTACCCCTTGGTAAAAATAAATATAAAAATATATATGACCTCTCCTCTTCTACCAGATCCTCAAATATACCTGAACCATCATTGTTATCACCCTGGTTAAACCCGTCAACACCATATGCTGGTCGTCGGAATCACTCCAACACCTTTACCCCGGATTGGGTCCTCAAACAGACCTGAAGCCGTGTTCATCACTGGGATTACCCCAGCTAAACTTGTCAATACTCCGTGCTGGTCATTGGAATCACCCCAGCACCTTTAACCTTCGACCAGGTCTTCAGACGAATCTGAGGCCGCGCGCATCCCTGGGATTACCCTGGGTAAACCCGTGAACACTCCATGCTGGTCATCGGAATCACCCCAGCACCTTTACCCTTCGACAAGATCCTCAAACAGACCTGAGGCCGCATGCACCATAGGGATTACCCTTGGTAAACCTATTAACACCCCCACAAATTCACTTCTACAACACGAGCGTAGACGTTTGCCATGGGTCATCTCTATAATGCATCGTTGAGATTACCTATGGTAATTAAGTCAATGTACCCAAACTTGTCCTTTACCCAGCGTCCAGCAACATGTTTACCCATATGTGACGTTGTTTTCACCCAGCTGGTATCCATTGGTAATCATGCATATGGGTATGAGGTTACCCATTCATCCAATAACGCTGCCCAGCCCTTCTTATATACCTGGAGCAGTATGCGTCATTGAGATTACGCAGGGTATTACACTGGGTAAGGTTGTCAACGCCACACATAGTTACCCGGTAAACACATTTACCCTGGTTAATCTCTGTGATGCACTAAGACTCTCCCTTTTATCTTGTTTTTGAAGGATTCGGCACTTTTCACTGCAGTCACCCCCCCCCCCACCATCTAACACCAGAACCATGGAACCACAACCAACGCCCTGGATCCTTCCAGAGCTTTTCACTTACGCGAATTAGCCACTCCATGCATCCAGTAAACAATCGCTTACCGTCCGTGGAATAACAATTGAGCGGCGGTCTGTGTGAAGGCACGACTTGTGTTTCAATTCACCCGCTTATAATGGTTGTTTATTGTTGCTTATTTTCGCCATGACACGCTTGCAGCAGCATACCGTGTTTTGTTTTCGTTCTGGGACCATCGTCCGTTGTCATAACATGGGTGTAGTCATTTGTCAGACGCGGAATTTGAATTTGTAGCATTATTTGTTGTTTACGGTAGTTGTGCGGTTTGAAGGAAGGGGGAGAAGCAGAGTGGTGTGATGTCTACCTCTCTAACTTTGGCCTAAACTAGGTGGGGATGTAGAGACCAACAGTAGTTTCTGCTTTGGTAAAATGAAACCTAGGTTGTTTTCGTGGATATGAGTAAACTGTCATTACCAGTTAACGAGTCCAGACCAGGATTAGGCGTTATTAATGTAAACAGTTAACGTATTTACGCGTAACGACCGTTTTTTCTCTAACGTGACGAATTAACGCATTAACGAAATCCGAATTTTTTCAAAACACACAGCCCTGTCGGTCGACTCTACAGTTTTCGAGTGCGACTGAGCGAGAGCGAGCGACTTTGAGCTACACCAAGCGGCAGTGAGCGACACAGAGCGACAGGGAGCGACAATGAGCGACAATGAGCGACATGAACAGTGATGCCTACCAAATCATGCTCAAGAACCTTGAAAGATTGGCTTGAGTTTTCAATTTTGAGTACAGAATTGATGATCCCAGTGAGCTAGTTTATTGAATGAAAATTGAAAAAAAAAGAAAATGAAGGAAGATCCATGTGGTCCAGAACAGAACAAAAACCATGCGGGTTTCAAAGAGCAGCAATAAAATTTCCCTCTTATTTGATCTACATGCTGGTCAGCTTCGTGATTAGCGTACTACAGGATAACCCCTGTGAGCTTGATTCTATCAGTCTCTGGATAAAACTCGCGGAAAATCATTTCAAGTAGTAAATGGGTAAAAGTCGTGCATGATGGTTATCAGACTCGTGATCACCATGCTGGATTACCCACGGCTCATCATGACCTAAATTGGAGCAAAGCTGTGAATAAATCGATATAATCGACCGGTATTTCGATGTCCGAATCGATAGTGTCCAGCAAGAAGTATCCTAAGACCTCTGCTTGAACCGGATGGTGATCCTTGCTTTTGGATTCCAATGTTTGCTCCCTCGTTAACAAATGCTCTGGCTATGCCTCCACAGCGTTTGAATTTGGCGCCCACCCGCGTCTCTCAGATTTTTGAAGAAAAGAATGTCGAAAGGATTGCTATATTTTTTGCCATTTTTCCAGTGGCGGAAGCTGAAAGTGGGCGGGGGGGTGGAGATATGTAAGCGGGGTGTCCGTCATTTCGAGGACCCGGATGGAAAATAGAAACAATAAAAATAACGATTGTTGCGTTAAAAAATAATAATAGCCATTTGAAAAATAATAATAATAGAAGTGAACAATTGAAGATAAACTAGCACAAGATTTTTATCTATTTTGTGAAGTAACTGCACAAATTTCCATTTTATTTCTAACGCTTTAAATTGTGGATTCAAGGCGAATTACATTGAACAACATATTGCGCGCTTTTGCACCATAAAAGAGTCTGAATATAGTGCGCGCATAAGTATGGCATGTTTGTCGCGCGACAGCAGGCGACATTTTGCCGCCTGGAAGTCAGATGCAGGATGTTTGGATGGGCATGGAACATCGCGAGGTTGTCATTGTTCCTCCAAACTCTATTTATCCCGATTGGCAGAGGTTTTAGGTGCAAGGAAAATTAAAATGACTGAATTACTATAATTAAGGGAGTTAATATAACCTATGAAAAGTGGAGAGAACACAGACCGCGAAAGAAATTGCGTTGCCACGCCCACTATTTAATGCTTTTCATACAACTTGGCTCATGATACATCGTGTTCAACTAAAGAGGATGAGAAACGCGGCAGGTGCTGCCTAATAACTTTCTTTCGAAAGTAAAATATAGAGGAATAATAAAATGTGTTCTTCGTTACAAGGCTATAAATTCTTACGATAACAGAGCCGTGTGTACTGTACCTGTGTAGCCTAAAATAGATCTTGTCACAAATCAAAACCTTAATTGTTTTCCCTCATAATTACCTGTGTACTTTGGTGGCAAAGGTAATCACCTCCAGCTAAGTATATCATTTTCTGCTAGGTAATTACAGTGCATTAGCAGTAAATTTGCGAAAATTGCAGATTTCATTCTTAGTAACAGGAAGTGTGAAGCTGCAAGGGGTGCACTTAAACTAGGCCCCACCCCTCGGGCCCAGTAATAATAACCCACTTGGATTGTGTGTCTTTCATTATCCCGTACGCGGGCGTGGAGTCTCATTAGCTGGTCCGGTGCGGCTTCAGGCACTTTGTTTTTCGGCAGAATTTCATATTGGGCTATTCTTGAGCGAAAGTTCCACTAACAGCTACGTGGTCAATACTCCAGTCTCTTTCAGACCCTCGACATTGCGTGTTTCACGTAAAAATGCAGAACGCTTGGCGTGTCTCCTCGTTGCTTATGCTGACACATGGATGAGTCTCAAAACACTTGATGCGGTTGTTTTGAGATGACATGTTTTGTTCTTCGTCGCTGACAGGCTCATCCATGTGAAATTCGAGTAACCAGTAGGTATTTTTGAGATGTGCTCGACCTCCTAATCCACAGAGGTGGATTTTCGGCAATTTTTCCAAGGTGTTGAACACCTGTGGCTATTTGTTGATTGCTTTTCTTTCTAAAATAGTGCTGCAGAAAAACGGTGCACTCTTTACTTTTTTGGATCTCAATCCAAGAAAATTGGCTTCTTTCATAAACTTCGCCATAAGCAAGCCTTAGAAGGCGTTGGTGACTTTTAAATAGTGACGGTATTATTGAATAGAATAATGCATTGTAATATTTTGTTAAGATTCTTATCATCGGAAATTAATTAATTAAATGGCAACAGCTACAATCAATCAATGAATACAAACACCAATCATATTAATAATTTTTTTCTGAAATAAATTCCTATAATTATGACATTTATTAACGGAATTGGTCATTCCGTACAAAATCGTGGTTATGTTCGAATTTGGAAGGTGAAATAACCCATCTCTGCAAAGTTGCAGGAGATTCTGATCTCGGGATCCCTATTTTTGACGTGGTACCCACCAGTGGGTCCCGTGGTCCCCAGTGGCCGCCAAGAAGGGACTCACCTGTGAGTCCCATGGTCGTCAATGTGTTTAAGAAGCTTATACAATAATTTCTTAGAACCGAAACCCCCTTTTTTTTTGGGGGGGGGGGGGGGGCATCATTGGGGGAAGAAAATGGGCGTGC
>JARK01001566.1:273089-286520 GCA_000688135.1 Ancylostoma ceylanicum
AAGGGGGGGGGGGGGGGGGGGGGGGGGGGGGGGGAGAGACGATGGACAAGATATGCTCTTCTCCCAACCTGGCAGTTGGTCTCGAATCATAGCGTCAACACGTTCACCCTGGGAAACCTCTCTCAAAACCCAGGGTCTACATGCATCGTTGAGATTATCCATGGTAAACGCGTTGACGCTCATGCTAAAGGTGGATAAACTTGTGCGGTGTTGACAAGTTTACCCTGGGTAATCTCATTGATGCATGCGGCCCCAGGATACTGGTTGCTCCAGGATTATGACCCGGATGCATCATTGGAAGGATTGATTACCTCATACCACATGCTTACACCCCGGTGGGGAGGGGGGGGGGGAATTTTTGAAATTTCCTTACAAAATAAGTAGAAATATTTTATTAATATATTTTCGATTGTTTATTTTTATTATAACCTTCTAAATTTTTTGATTAATAATTATTGATTACTTGGTACTATAATTCTAGGTTTTGTTAATTTTATCACTTTCTATCCGGGTCCCCAAAGTGGCGGAGACTTCAATTTTTCTCCCACGCTCACTTTTTGCTCCCACTACTGTCTCTAACCCATGGGTATTGTTACCAGTGGGAAGTAGGTGAGTTCAGGAGCCGCATGCATCATTTCAGGCACAGATCACGTATAGTAAGCATTTTGTTAGGTGCCAGATGAACGGTAAATTACAGGGGCCAGATGCATAATTGAGATTACCCAGGGTTAACGTGTTGACACCCCACAACTTTGGCTAACGTTAACATGGGCGTCAGCACGTTTACCCTACGTAATCTCAGTGATGCATTCAGGCACAGATGTCGTCATATGGGTGAACATCGCGATAGGTGCCAAGTAAACCATAAATTTCGGTAAGTTGGCACATTTACCCTGGGTAGTTTTAGCGATAGATCCAGGCCAAGGAATGATATTTTGAACTACATCTTGAAAGCCATAATTAATATAAGAAACTGCTATGGCTTGGTCAGAAACATGTTTCAGAGTCGGCTTAATTTGCTGCACTTACTCTACATTACATTTTACGTTTTAGGGTTTCGTAATTACAAAGAAACCTTCCTTCTTCATTTTTCTTTTTCTTTCGCTTTATCTTATTCGTGTTTTCACGTTGATTCCCAAGTTATAGACATTTCTAATTTAAATTATTTTTCATTCATTTTTAGGAGGGGAAGGTGGTCATTGTGCCCTACAATCATACCAGAAGATAAAGAGTAAAAGAGTAAAGGATCCATCTCTATTCCTCATTTAGTTCCTGTATTTTTGTCTGGCTTTTCGAGCAAATATTGACTACGACAGTGAATGGAATCGCGACCGCCCACTGTGAATTTATGAATTTTTTGTTGGCGGGGGTGACGTAAAGTCAGACGCTCCGCCCACCGAAAAAATTGTCTGGATAACACTCTTTTCACTGTTTTTAATAGTTGGATATTCACATATGTACCTTCAGGTTGTAGCCTGAATAAATGTGAAATTCCTTTACTTCAGTAGGGAAAATCAGTTTATTTTTGAAAAAATGTACACATATAATTTAGACAACTTTAAATAATAATATTTGTACACAATTATATACGTACAAAAAAGTATTCAAATACAAATGAATGTGATTTTGTAGCCAGCAGTACTTTATATTATACTCTCCACTTTATAATTTGCTGCACTTACTCTACATTACTTTATACTTTACTGTGCCTTACTGTTTTTATGTCCATGCCATTTCACTTTATTTTTTATCCACTTTTGTATTAGATGTTTATGTATTCTGTATACGGTAGCCTATGGTGTTTTAACCTACGGCATCTTTCCACTGCCCAGTCGTTGTTAGTCCTTTCAAGTGAATTTTCGCTCACTAACTGGATCCGCGGCCAGTTAGGGCGTTGCACCTGAAAAAAAGTGGGCGGAGTCAAGCTCGCTGATTGGTCGATTCACTGAACCGGCCAATCGCAGAGCTCGTTTGCACCTACTTAACCGGACATAGCGTTCTACACCTCTATTCTTTCATGCCTTTACTCCTCAGGGCTAGGAGAATGTATAAGCGAGCCTAACCAGGTTAGTAAACCATCTTTCACGTCCTGCGTCTCCTAACATTACACAGTCTATAGAGTAAGTGATCGCAGTAGCCAATGTTAGTTTACTTGGTTAACTTTTCACGAATCCCATCCTCAGGCAAACACGTCCGGATTATGGCAACAGGATTTCCCGCTCATTCCGTTGTTACCTACTCCTGTTGCTGTCCTGTTGTTGGGAATTTTCCCCTAGAAAATTCTTCACGTTTTCTGCAATCTTTGTGAATTGGCATTTTCCCATGGAAATGGAAAAATTCCTGGAAAATTTACTTTCAGGAAGTAAAAAGTGCCCTGATCTACCGGTACATTCCCTACGAAAGCAACTGGATAATTAGTTTTTGGTTCTTATGACCTTGCGGGTCCTTGACCATTTTGCCCCCGGGACGTTTGGTCTAGGATTCTTTGGGGCGTTTATTAGTAAGGAGTAATTTTTGATCACTTGAGGTCTGGATTGGGGTGGTTATGCTCCATTTAGTGGACGAGTTGTCCGTGGTGGGATCCATGAACGTTCACGGGAAGGTTGTGATCTACTTACCCTTTTGAGGCGAAGAAGTTTTTCTGGTATAGTGTGTTTCCCCGAGGAACATAGTAGTGAAGATATTAGAGAATAAGAGAACGAGAGAAATAGTGCCGTATTCGAAGAGACAGGCGAGAAATGCAGGTCATAGGCACAACTACTCAACTATAGACCTTTTTGAAACGGACTATAAACATTGGTGTATTTTGTCGGGGTAACTCGTTCCAATCAGAGAAATCAAGATATGCCACTTTTGCCAGGAAAATCCGTTCAGCCTGGATGAGCACTCTGACTGTGATCTACAGAGTTCTCGTGCTGTGGACTTTTTGTACTTTTCTTTTTGTATTTTTTACATTGCCTGAAAAAAGTCATCATTTGTCCAATCCCCTGCCAGTTGCCGGTGGGCCATTTTTATTCTGCCGCAACCTTTCTTCCCAGAATTTTTCCGGATTTTTTGGGAACCTTTCCAGGTATGTACGTTTGTATGAATTCCGCAACAGGATCGCTCTACGAGCGTCTCTATACTCCAGTACAGCTCCCTTCCACTTTTTCAGGATTTATACTTAATAACAGCTTCACATCCCATCTTTCCAGGATCCCATTGTACTTCTCGCTCTCTTTTTCAAGCTATCGTTGACGTCTGTTGACAGCAGTGGATTCTTAGCGATCTCCTCAACTCAAAGCGACTACCCAATCAATGGCCATACTATCCCCGAGCGTAATTTCGACTCTCCCCAACGACACCCCAAGCGATAGTTTCTCCGGAAAACAAGTTTTATGATCGCAGTCACACCGAATGGCAGCGGCGCCGTCTCGAACTCCGCCGCTGCCGTCGCCGCATCAGCTGGACATCAGCCGCGTTTAATCACTAGCCAATAAACGCAATATTGCGGACGAGTCGCAAATGTTCGTGCGTCGTCGACGAGCAGTGGGAAACATATGCGTGTGAGAGCCGTGGAGACTCGCTGGCTGACAACTGTCGTCCGGAAAGAGGAGGCGGAAGAGGCAGGGCCCCCAGGTGCCATCTCCTCGCGGCTACCTCGCCCAGGTTCGCCCGCGTCGTTCCGGGACAGTTGTGAAACTCGATCAGTCAGTCAGTCAGTCCACTTCAGCTGCTGCCACTGCTGCTGCTGCTGCTGTTCAGCTACGACGCCTTGGCTCAAGGGTTCTTGGCCAGTTTCCTGAAGGGTTTATGGCTTTGCTAGGGGGAGGAAGAGTAAATATGGCTCATACATAGCTGCAATAGGGGGATTACCATCAAGCCCTGCCTGTCTTAATATGAGATATCCGCTTAGCGGTGCTCCAGATCAGCTAGTTTATCCTTTTGCAAAAGTTTTTTTTTTCCAGGGAGAACATTGTTGACGCTGGATTGCTGCAAGTTTGTGCAGCTATAAGCTACAGCTTTGCACAAAAATCCTCCTGCAACCCATTTTTCCAGAAATCTATTCATGAAAATTTGTTCCTAAGACGATTGACCTGATATTGCTATGTAGACCTAGCTCCTCATCTCTGTCTGAGCTCCTCCCTCGTCATTTTTCCCAAGAAATCTGGGATAAAACTGGCTCACACAAGCAATATTCTCAGGATCTTCCAGGCTATTTATCGTAGCTGCGGTCGAGGCTCTCATTCAGAATCCTTCCAAATCTCGTGGGAAGTGTCACTACAATCCTAAGCTCTCTTGAAATCTCTCCTATAGCAGTAGTAGTTTCAAATTTATCGACTTTTTTCGCCCTGTTTGTGATCTACAAGGTCGTCTTGCTGTGGTGCTTCTTGTACTTTTCTTTCTGTAATTTTTCTAACGTTTCCTGAAAGAGCAAGATGTTGATTTGTCCGATTCTTGGCCATTGTGTCACCAACGGATTGGTTAATTTTATCCTGCCTCAGCTTTCTCCAGGAACTTCCCAGATTTTCAGGAAAAGACTTCGAGGTATTTGAGCCATATAAGTTGCAGTTTTGTATAATGAAATGCATAAGCACATGAATTGGCTCAAATTAAAAATTACATTATTGAATATTTCATAACTCACGCATTACATACTATTTATTTATTTTTATTATATACTTCAATTAATTTATTTTTTATTTATTTTTATCCACATGTTGCTGTGCTGTTCACTGAGGAACACGTCACACTTTATTAAATATTTATCTGCCCTCCATTTCCTGAACTTTCTTGTTTTTCCCGTCACTCCTCCTTATTTCCAAGTACATTCCGTCCTCTCCTTGATGGTTTCCTTTCCAGACATTCCTGGAAAATATCCGCTTCTCGAAAGCATGCTAATGACTTTCAAATTCATTTCCATATACCGTTGGTTAATTACTTCCAGTGAATATCCAGAATTTTCCATGAAATGAGACCAATTAGACCAATGTGATGCCGCAGAAGATCCGTGGTAATTATTGCCGACGTCATTTTCCACAGCTATATCTATACCTTCTTCTGCGACGTCAGAGCAATTAGAATGACTTGTCTGACTCCTTGGTATTCATTTCATGGGCATTTATCCTCCTTATATGGATACATCCTTGGAACTACACTAGTAGGGAGTTCTGTCATAAATCCTAGCTCCGGAGTGTGGCTGTCATGGCTGTGGCTTCAGGATTACGCCTCCCTAGGGGTACTAGCCCACCTTGTTTCTCCTGGGAGTTTTTCTGGTAGTAAACAAATCCTTCATGGTCTAGTTGAGTGCAAATTTTCTCGAACTTGTCCCAAAAATCCTGTCTCTCAAGTCTCCCCATACTTGCGGCGGCCCTGAAAGGCAAAGATCCTGCAATGGGAGGTGTCGTAATTTGCCGTAATTTCATTTTTAACCCGGCGCATGACAAATTTCCAGCAAATTAGTACTGATTGTTTGGCTGATCAGAGGGATTTTGTTTGACTATCGCCTGGATTACTCAGCTTGTTAGGAGTTAATAGGTAATTAGGGCTGTATTGTCAGGAGGGGAGGGTTTTTTTTTATTTTAAGGGCTTTTCCAGGATAATTTTTGGTGTAGGCATCCACAAATTTGTTTCTGGATTCGCTCCACAAGCAAGCCAAATCTTCAGGAAAAGCAAGCGGATACTGCAAATTTCTCGGAGGTCTAAATTATTTTTCCACAATTTTCCTCACCTTGTTTTTCTGGAACTCCTTTCAAATATTCCGCGAAAAGACCGGGCAGACAAGACGTCATGAATATTCTGCCCAAGCCTCCAAGGAGATATCTATTCTGGGTTGCTGTTGTCAAGAAACAAGTACATCGCCCCCAGACGACCTCAGGACATTAGTTCTCCTCTAGTGGACATCCCTGGTGGATTTGATGGACAGACAAGTGGACAAAGTTCGCCGTTGTCTTTCAAAGGTCTGCACTTGACGCCCGCGGGCCTGTTCTGGCACAAGCATGCATCCCAACCGCGGCTTTCTTTCTTTCAAGAGCTCCTTCCAAAGGTGGACCAATAGATCAAAGACCAGGTGGTTTTTGGGATTACCAAGCGCTTAGGGCGTTTACCCTTGGATCTCCTGGCAGTCACGAGTTCCTCGCTTTATTTGCTTTTACTAGTTGTTTACAATAGGCAGCTGCTGGAATAGGGAGTCCTAATTGTATGTTTTGCTCGAGTATTCGGCCTCGATGATTTCCTGGACTTTCTGACTCATTTACTTCCATACTGTGGTTTTTTACACATTGTACGATTACACAATTTCTGCTGTAAACTGCATTACTAAGATTTCTGAGCATCTGTTACTGCATAGTACAAGCTGACACTATTTGCTGTAGTCAAAATTCGAAAAAAAGCCAGGGCCCGATTTTTCAAAAGTTACCCGTGGGATCCAGAGGCGAGCCGTATGCTGGGAACATGCTAATGCCGTTCCTGAAGCGGGAGTCAGATGAATAATTCTGAGTCTCAGGATCACATGCGCTCCGTTATGAATATTCTGACTATCGGCCAACGAAGCGAGCATAGGATACGGCGCTCCATTCCTAATATTTTGGCCTACTCACAATTACATAAACTACTTAAATTGTCACTATGGAGATTGGATCCAGTAGTTAACAATAGCAATATCTCCATCTCCTGTGGTAAGAAGTTCCACAGACGTTTCCATGCATAAAACTCACGCTCTATTGCTGACCTCTGACCCATGGACAAATGTCAGACAACTGCTTTGCTACTAATCAGGCAACTGATGAATGTCTGGTGGAGCAGTGAACCGCAAAGGGCAGGACACTCACTTATTGAGCAAGGTGGGAAGAAACTCATCCATTAGACCGAACTTTTCGGTAGTGCTCAGCTAACAGCCAATGGCAAATAAGAAGGACCGCCCACTATCCCGAATATATATGGACTCGATACCCAGCAGCATAGAGTCGCTGGACTTCTAATGTTTTTATCAGCGAAATGCTTCACGGCTATTCATCAAGAAGTATGTGTATAAAAAATGAAATAAAAAAGGTAGAGGGAATAGAATTAGGAGAGGGTGAACTGGGAAATCTTTGACATTCCCTTCAATTTTCTGGATATCGCTGCCTGGATTTTTTCCTAATCAAGGATTTATACCCAATAATGGTTCCAACTATAGTGTTTGGGCATTTTGATGTTCTACTATGCCTCACACCGCCCTAGCCTTCTTTTCCGCTCTTCCTCCACTTTCATTAACCTATTCAAAATGAGTAAATGAGGCGAGTGGAGTGCACGCTCTTTGAATCAAAACTGTGCCGTGGGCTTGGATAATAGTCTATTTGCTGATTCAGGAGTGTCATCCCTCTATATTTCTCATCACCATTGGCTAATGACTTTTCTACAGCTTGCTGCCAATAATTGCTCTCATAAGGAAGCGTATTTCATGTTTCCACGAATTCATTCGAAGACCCGCCGCGTCTTGTACTCCTTGGACGCTCGTGCTTTTTCTCTGGATCACAAATTTGTCTGGATTTTTCTACTCTCTTGCTTTTTCACTTCTGCTTTAGACTTCGACTGTACTATGCACACTGCCAGTACATATGTTTTTACTGCTTCATTGTCTTCTATTTCAGTGGTGAAGTTCCCTTGGAAAAAATTTTTGGATCACTTCACTATGAAGAACTGCGAGCACTCCATAGAACTATCGACAAAATTCCCGTATATGTGCCGATTTTGTTACCTTTGCGTTTTCCGACTGAAATTCCTGTTAATGGATTCCGTCTAGACTTCGTTGGGTGAATTCTCGTCTCTCTGTTTCACCTTTTCATCTGCTCATTATGAACTTTGGCAGATGAAATTCTGGCCAGTGAGTTATTGTTTTTATTAGAAACTATTATATTTTTGTGCCTCACCTTCTCGCCCATTTTCAGTCTTCGGAATTTTCTATACATATAATATTGGGTAATTAAACCTTTGCTGTTGTTCCCACTGAACCTTGAGTTGAGAAATCCAAGAACTAATGCCTCATCAGCTAGCACTTCTCTCATAGGAAAATTTACTATCAAAGGGTTTAGTTTCTACCTTGATTTCTCTCATATTGGGTTAAAGAGTATTACATGTAATATTGGGTAACTAAACCTTCGTTATCGTTCCCGTTGAACTATGAGGCATCCAAGAATAGTTTGTTTTAAATTTTATCTATCTCGCAATGGGTTTTACAATACCACTTCTGTGATCGTCCCACCAAAATTTCAATCAAATCAGACTTCTACACTCATAATTTCAAATGTTTCCAAACGTCCTTTGAAGCCATGCCGCATCTTAACGGGGGATAGGTCAAAACGACGAAAAGGTCAAGCAAAGGATAAGCGCGTCGAGCTCATCCGAATAGCAAGTACATCAAGGACAAGCTAAATTTCCATTAGAATTAACTTGTCCCGTGATTGTCTCGTGGGAACTCTTCTAGAAACGTCCTTTTCTGAGCAGTTATGTACCTCATCCGAGCCCACTTAGGATTCCAGATTAGTTTGGACCGAAACTGTTCCTTCCTGACATTTTTTGCTCGTGGCAGATGTCGTGACTCTAGTGTATGTCCTCGTTGCACAAAAATCTAGTAGAATTAGTTGCATACTTCTTCGTAACAGTTTTACCATATGCACATGAAATATTTACCATTTAAATGAGAGATATTTTGTTCTGACGTAAAAATGTTCCTGGCGCGACTGTTTTCTGCCCAAAAGAATTACATAGCTATCCTCGAGTCTTGTCCTGAGTCTCAAGTGTCAGATTACTCATAGATACCTACATTCTCCTGTTCAATAGAAGCAGCTGTGCATGGTTAAGAGGTCCAGGATGCTCCAGAATATGAAAGTTTGTCTTAACAAGTCTAAAATTCCAGAACTGTGGTCTCAGAAGCCTCGCAATACGGAACCTGGGCTTCTGAATCTACAGAGAATAAAAAATGGAGCTCACAAAGTTTGGGACTACAACACTGCAGTTAACGAAGCTTTACCAGACGAAAACATGGCTTCAGGAGCGTTAACTCTGAAGTTGTGGCTATAGGAGACAGAAGAATGGCTCCAGAATCTCTGGAAGAGGGAAACGTGCCCCCAGCAGCTAAAACCATGGCTTTTAAGACTTCGGACCTGGGCGGCATGCATATTTGAGATTACCCAGGGTGAACGTGTCAACGCTCCCAGTTTCACCCCAGCGATTAAGAGACTTCTAGGGACGCCAAAACAATTACCCTGGGTAATCTTAATGATGCGTGCTGGGGTGAGATTCATGAAACCTTAACCACGCTAATCAACTACATATGGTTAGCGTCACTGGTTATCTTTTAGACTATGTAATTTCAGGAGACGCAGGACGCGAAAATTGGTTTGCTAATCCATTTTAGCCCTTCATGAATCCTAGCCCTAGACCGGAAAAACGCGGCTGTGATTCCTTGGCTTTTTGCCCAATCATTATGGTTAATCAATGCGCGAATTCTGAGGGCGTCTTTCCCACGGCGGTGTAGGTAGACCGCGACTCATGATTAAGTCAAAAAATTGTGCCCTAGTAGCTATTCAGGCTTCCCATGAGGTCAATCTCATTATTAGGGCACTTTGTAAATGAATAACACGTCATAGAAGAATCAACCCCTATTTATTCGATTAACCTAGTGAACTCATAATAATGGGACATTTTACACGATCACACCGGGTCAGAGACGCAGAGTGGCACGTCAGCTGTCTGACACATTCTGTCACGTCGCCAGCAAAACCACCAGCCGGCTACAACTCGACTCGTCGTTCACGCCGGCGATGGCTGCACCTGTTCGCCGTCCACAAAAACGAGCACCAAGAACGAATTAGTCGCTACTGGCATGAGTGGACGAGTTTTCCGGAATGTCCTCGATGTGTACTGATGATTACGACGTCCACGAGAGACAGAGTGTAAGCAATTCCGTCCCAAGCAAGTCAGTCATGGGATGTAATTTTATTGCTGAATGGCTTGGCTGGAGAAATAACTAGTAGGATTAGTACTAGGTAGTGGGTTATTTATATAGAGGGAAAAGAAGCAGAGTGAGTGGGTTTCGGTCCTGTGCATACTGTATACATAGGTGTTATTGATCAAATGATAATTCCCGTCGATCGATATCTTCTTTGCGTTGCAGTGGATCCAATTTTACAGCCTTTTTCCACACGAAGACGTCTACAAGCTGCACGGTTGATGAGCGATTAGAGGGATAATGACTGATGGCAGACGCTCAGTGATTTTTTACTGACTTTAGGTGATATTGATTGATTTACTGTCGGTTGCGAAAGCTGACAAAAACAGTACGGAACAAAACAGTAGCCGATTGCTATCTTGGATGCTCCACGGCGATGCAGCTATTCCAGCTCCCCTTAAAGATTTCAATTGCGAAGAGGGTAAAACAAGGCGACACTGTGTTTATTAAATCATTCATGTTCACTACAAAGTACCAAGAGCACAATGCTACCGAAAATAATATGTATCTCCGAAATTGTTTACCGCTGCACTGCAGTGAGCAATAAAGTCACTCGACCGGGAGGAAAGATGCATTCGGATTGACGGGAAATTCTTCTCAAACCTTCGTTTTGCAGAGACATTGTCCTTTTCCCTAAAATACCGAAGAAGCGAAGGTGGTGATAAATGACCTAATTTAGTAGGGAAAAGGATAGGATTGCGAATAAAGGGGATAAAGATCTGGTTTATGAAGAATGTGTACTGTGAATGAGAATGAATAGAGCTAGAAGGATCCCATATAAAGGAGAGTCTTCTCATGTGTACGTTGGACGCTCAATGAATATGGAAGTAGATCGTATGTCCCGAAAGCGGGGTTGTACTGCGCGTCGACTCTCAGCGCATTGTCGATACGCAGCGTACAACAGGGCATTCCAACACGGAACGAATTCGAATTCAGACCTAAGAATAGAACAGAGAAATCCTACTATATTAAGAAGATTAGATCGTCATGTCCCAAAAATTGGGGTCACACTGCGCGCTGACTCTCAGCGCATTGTCGATACGCAACGCACAGCAGGGCATTTTAACACGGGACCAATTGGGATTTAGGCCTAATAATAGTACAGAGAAAGACGCAGAAAATCTGGTTCCTACTATATTAGAAGGCTTAGATCGTTATGTCTCAAGAATAGGGGTCGCACTGCGCGTCGACTCTCAGTGCACTGTCGATACGCAGAGTGCAGCAGGACATTGCAGCGAGGGACGAACTCGAATTTTGGCCCATGATTAGTGCAGTGAAATGCGCGGAAAGTGTGGAATCAGGATACAGGGGGGAATGTAGAATACCTCGATTTCCCGAACCATTTTTGGACCCTTCCAGAGATTGGGCCCAAATAGTTTTAGGTTCACATTTGGGGTTCGATCCACATTCGCCGCTGTCAAATTCCAGGCTTGCCAACTAGGTACCCTGTTTAGGTGTGACCATACAATTTCCTATATTTACAAAGGATTACGGTACCCATTAATTCTCAACTCGTTGTATAGTCTTCATTGTATTCCGTGAATAATTTTCACATTTCTCTGTCACTCTGCTCCGTCTCCGCACGACATTATCTCCAGCCTTCTATGGTACTGCTTTATTATTATTGTTCTGACTAAGAAAAAAACACGTTTAGCGTCTCTTTGCACGTGATGAAGCCAATTCCACAGAAAAAACAACAAAAAAAAAAGAAAAGGGAATCAAGGCTTGTACATAATTGATAACACAGATGTTCTCGAAATCTGTGAAGTTTTTATATCATCGCTCCAAAAGATAAATGGTAATGATTAAGATGAATAGAAACAAATCTTCCTTCTTTGCAGTTCTCGTTAGCTGGACAAGGAAGATTTCCCCAGATTTATTGAATTAAAGGATAAATTTCTCCTAGAGAACGAATTTGGCGAGCGAAATTCATAAAAGGAAACGGAAAAAAAGTTAGAAAGAGTAGGAAAAAGACGAATGACAGGCATAAAGTCAACGAAGACGAAGAACTCTGCGAACCTCATGGCTTTTGCTCGAGATTTAGCTAATTTCTTCCCTTTTTTCACCATTAAAGATGGGCTCTCGCCGTAGATCCTTCTTGGTTTTGAATCTCTGCTTCTCAGCAGGCTCCTCACCATAACCGTACAACTTTTGTGCTTCCTCTACGGCTGCTGTCTTCACTATATTCCACCTATTGCCACCGATTCTATTCAAATATTCGGGGTGTACATATAACATTAAACCTGAGAAGGGCGGTATGGCTGAGCTCTGTGAATGGTCAATCCATCCAGTTAGCCAATCACAGAGCTCGTGCACGCCGCCCTTCCCGGGTGTAACGTCCTACACCCAGATATTCGAAAATTTCTTTAGATGCTGAGAACACGAGAGTGGTCATCTACAAAGCTGATGAATTTTGCAGTGAGATTAGCCTCTGTGTAAAGTAGCCAGGTGGAATCTTCCAGTGATATTGGCCTTTGGATAAAGTGTTCGGGTAGAATTTTCCAGTAGAATTGTTTGGGTAAAGTGGCCAGGTAGAACTATCCAGTGGGATTGTGTGGGTAATGTGGCCAGGTAGAATTTTCCAGTGAGATTGGCCTCTGGGTGAAGTGGCCTACAGTTCCCGGATAAAATGTAACTGCTTAATATGTGGTGCATTATTCAGCTCACCCAGGGTGAAAGTGTTGACGTCCGTGTTGATAACGGGTAAATTTTGTGGGTACTTATATGTACATATGCATGTTTGCCCTGGGTGATCTCAACTATGCATGCTACCTCTCAACGAACGAGAAGCAACTTTAAGGTGATTTTTATATCAAATCGTCGAGAATATTTGGATGAAGAATGTTATGTATGTGAGAGAGTGATAGAAAAGCTTTATCCCTGGGATTTTTCACCGAAAAGTGGAGAAAAGGGGTGGAGCCAAGCCCTGCGATTGGACACGTCGAAGTCCAGCCAATCGCAGGTTTCACTCAACCACCTCCCCAGTTTGTAGCCTCGGAACCTCAACAACCCCGGCAAACGCCTATATGCACTGTTCATCCGAGCGAATAAATGCAAGTAACGTCATCAGAGCCTTCATTGTCAGTGTAATTCAGTGATGCACTTTCAATTCCCTGGCATAATGACATTTTTGCAGAACTGAAGCGGCAATATTTTTAGAAATCTGAAAGGATGTGATGCGCTTGCAGTGTACTTCAAAGAGCCAGCAATCGTCACATTCAGCAGCGATGCTAGGAGCCTCATTACCTCTGTCTGTTAGTTCTTAGCTAGTACTGTAAAATCATCACGCTTTTCCAGTAATTTCCTCTCTATCCGTGCCTTCTGCAGTTGCCTTAGCGAGACAAATATGTATTTTGTAAACATTCTATTGCCGGGAAGTGGAGTTTTATTTATTTATTTATTTATTTATTTATTTATTTATTTATTTATTTATTTATTTATTTATTTATTTATTTATTTAT
>JARK01001566.1:297423-308389 GCA_000688135.1 Ancylostoma ceylanicum
AGGAGTGCAATCTGCTTGGTGGCATTGGCATTGGGTCAGGTATTAGCGGTGGGGCACGTTTTGGAAAGATGGGGTTTTTGTTGCTATGCTTACTCCTCGGTTCGCGCCAAGTATTAATCCATTTACTTAATCATTTATTTGTTTATTTATTTATGCTTAATTATTTATTTGTTTATTTATTTGATACATCATAAGGTGGGCCACAACCAAACATGGAAGGAAAGGGGAAAACCAGGTCAAAAAACCGGATTAACTAAAATACCGGAACAATTTCTGGATAAAAGTTGGAGAAAAAGAGAATATTATTAATTTATTCAGGAACAGACTTAAATTGTAAAAAAATTGCAAATATTTAAAGAGGAGGAAGCCCCAAACCCCTCGTTCCTCAGGGAAGTTCTCCTCTTCACTCAGATATCAGCCTTTTCGACGAGCTGAAGCACTAACTATACGTACATCACATATCCAGAAGCCATTCCATGTATTATCCCATAAATAATCCCAGCAAATCCTCTCCGATACAGCTAAAATTCGCCTCCACGTTCAGCGATGAGCCGAGCGGAAATCACGCGAAACTCAATAAGGCACCACGAGGTCTCTGACCGCGCTTGGCTCGCGTTACTTCCGCGATTTCTTCCTCCTCCTTCCTCATTGTCCTCCGCAGGCTACTCACGTATGCACCGGCTTAGTAGTCCTGCGGATCCGTGTGGGAATAGCGAATCATCGTTGTCGGCATACGGTGGAATAATGAGCGCTTAAAGGACGCGGCGAAAGGTCTGCGGTGTTGGGAATCGTCGCAAAGACTCATTACCGGGCACTTCCCGGACAGTGGGACTTCGTATTTTGAGCGAGCGACATTTTCTCCCTATATGTAGCTTCCCGGAGCCTGACGTAGAGTGAAGTGTAAAGGTCATAAAAACAGAATATCATGTTCTGACCGTGTTTTTGTTTGTTTAGCCTGTTCACGGAGAGCAAAACATCAAACGCGGATAAATAAGGCAAAATATCAAGTGACAGGTAATGTACATATATCCTTTAAAGGTCACTAAAAACATCTCATGGATCATGTTTTATACAGAGGTAAACAGCAGCCATTTCAAATGATCAAAAATAAATAAAATAATATAATAATAGTTAATTTACACTCAGTGATGGTAGTCACAATTAATAATTAATAATACTAATACCAAAAAATTATAACAAATCCGCCTAAATCACTTACAATTTGTTCAGGTTGGTTTTCTGGATATACATAATGAAAAATAAACGGGGTAAGGAAAAACCAGCTGTGATTCGAAAATTTATGGTTTTTTCTCTATCCCTATTCCTCTCCCCTTTCTTTTTCTTCTTGCTCAGTTAGTGACCCAAAGCACTTACTGCAGCATTGAGATTACCCAGGGTAAACGTACCGATGCCCTGTCAAAGATGGGTAAATTTGTGGGGTGTTAACAAGTTTCTGTGGCCCCTCTAATTACCTGGCACCTGTCAAACTGTTCACCTATACGTGACGTCATCTCTTCCCGGATGTGTCATTGAGATTACCCAGGGTAAACGCGTTGACACCCGTGCTGAAGATGGGTGATTTTGTGTTGTGTCTATACGTTTACCTTGAGTAATCTCAGGATATGCATGCAGCCCCAGAACTATTGGGTGCAAAGCAGTGGCGGACGCAGAAAGTAGGCGGGAGGGGGGCGTGGGAAAATATTGGGGTCTCTGTCGTTTTGGGGACCCAGACAAGAAATAAAATTTTAAAAAACATTAATTATAGTAAGAAGTAATTAATAAAGGTTTTTTAAGAATGATAATGAAAGTAAACAATAAAAAATGTACTAATACAATGTTTTTATCTACATTGTAAAGTAATTTCGGGATTTCGGCGACCCGTTTCCGGGTGGGGGGGGAAGGCATAGTTTGGGTGGTCCTTTAGTTGCAGTTCGTTACTTATCGGAAAAAGTTTTCATACCATTCGATAGCATTTGATTAGCTCTACAAGAATATGGGATATTTTTAATCCAGAACACCGATTTTTGCTGCATTTTATCTTGTGAAATGCACTGTCAGTTCGGCAAAAAAATTCCTTTATTTCTGCGTGCACACAGGCTCCAAAAGTTTCCAGGAAGACTCATGGGCATTTCAATGTTCCTATCAACAGCAGAGTCCTTCGCAATCAAATCCAAGCCCTTTTCAATGCTAGAGATGGGTCGTGGTGGGAAAAAAGGATGTCTCTTGGTCAAAACCCCTGTTCTTTTGCTTTGGAACTCATTCATTAGAGAATTCTAACAATGTCAGCTGAAATGACACTATCTATGGCACAAATTATCACACATACCCGTCATTACATTTGAGTTGATTGAGTAACTTATTCACTAATTTGACACGCATAAGGTGATATAATTAAGGGACAAAAATATCACTATAGGAGACTGAACTTTCATGTTTTTGTGCTTGTAAGGCCAGAGAAACCACTGCTTAGCGCTGTTTTCAAGACTTTGGTCTCCTGTCTAGTTCTGGCGAACAAATGCGATGGCGATTTCATGTCTTAAAGTCCAAAGGACACGTAACCAAGCTGAACAGGGTTAGCAAGCCAAGTATAGCAGTCTGCGTCTCCTAATATTACATGGTCTATGCGATAACCACTCACACCTAGACATCGTTGACTCGCCGTTCATCGTTTCGTAAATCCCAACCCTGGAATAAAATTGTCTAAAGGACATGCACGGCACCTTCTCAGAGGTTTTTATGTCTATTTTTCAAGCTTCTATTGTTTATATTTCATTTCTTACTTGCTGTTCAAACTCTTTTCCATCCTCTCGCCTGTTTTTCTTTTCCTATTCTTTCTTTCTAGTCGCATTGCTCTCGCACCTCGTGATGTATGCATTTTTTAGAAAGCCCAGAATTTTGGTATGGCTTTCGGTTCCCAAGGGAATAACTTTTTCTCGGAAATGTCAAAATTCCTGAGTGAGAGCTTTAGCAGAATTTCTTCCAAGAGAATCACCGCAGAACACAGTTCAGAACTTTCTATCCATAGTTTGTAATACTTTGTGTGCAGATTTGCGTGTTGCTTTACGTCACTCGCAAGTGTTGGGCTTCGCAACTCATTGGCTTCCAGCTTAAAAACATTCTTGCACAAGCTTTCACGCCAAGAGATCAGGAGGTTGGAGGATTTTCCCGACTGTGAAACCCTTGATTGTGACTATGGACTTCCCGAAGACTTTTAGTATTAAGCAGGTATTCCCCTGGACTTTCGGGTCACAACAAGGACAAACCAAACCTGACCATCGCAGGATTCTTCAATTTTCAAAGAGCATTACTCCTTGAATTCATCGCCACGTGAGAAGCTTCTCCAGGTTCTTCCTCTCACCGGACACTTTTTCAAAATTTGCGGTGATTCTTAGAACTTCCGCTTCCTCTGAAATGATACCGTACCTGTTTGATTAGTGACAGTTTCCGGCTAGTAAATGAATGCGAGAGACTTCCTTTCTTGATGAAATTGCTTCCTAGAGGAACTTCCCAGAAGACTGAAGTCGACGTCTGTGACAGATGTCCGCATTGGTCGCTGAGCTTCAGACTTCTCACGTTTCTAGCAGACGTCTGACGAGAGATGAGTAACCGTTTAGTACATCGCCACGGCAATGGCCTCATTGCTAGGATTTTTACTTCTGGAGGCCTATGACACTGAATTGTATGCAAAATTGCACAAATTTTTGAGGAGAATTATTTTTTTTTTCATCGTTTTGGACTAAAACAAAGATTTTTCCTCATTTTCAGCTCATGAAATGCATTGCCAGTTCAGCAAAAAAAATCTTTTTTCTCTGCATTTCCTCAGAGTGCAAGTATTATACAATTCACAAAATAGGAAAAATCCAGAAAATTCCTTCAGGGAGAAATGGCTGTCTTTTGCTCTCACTGCTACTTCCTGGAAATAGCTGATTTTCCCATAATTTATAGTTCAGCCAATTTTTCGAAAATGGCAAGGACTCCCCCCCCCCCCTCGTCACAGGCCCCGCCCACTGCTTTTCCGTGAAATATGAGGCACGTTTCAAGCGTCGCATGCGGTTTTTCCCAAACGATTTCGTGATTTCAAGTGCAAATTTCTTATGTGCATCCTAGACTCCTTGACACATATTGGCTAAAGGACGTTAGCGAAGAGACGAAAAATCTAATGCACGTCAGGATGGACTTAACCGACGGACCCCACGGATCCTGTGGCGCTACTAGCGGTTTGTTGTGAGAGCGAGGACCCTTTTCCGCTGATTTTCTCACAATTTTACCTGGGCCTAGATTCGTGAACGTTCCTGGGGAGATTTCGGTCTACCTGCTCTCTTGAAATCGATGAGTTTTCTAGGTTAAAGTGGGGTGAATTTGGTAAAACTAACCAGTCTTAGCAGCCAGTGAACGGTAATGGTAAATACAGCGGTACATAACAAACTCTGCCGGGAAATTTTTAAGTCTGGGTGTATGAGGAGCCTAAACCTTTCCAGGAAACGTTCCTGAATATGGGCCTAGATATGTACAGCGTTTTTGGAAGCAGTAATAGGATTGGGGCCACTATTTTAGGCACAGTTTCGACGTTCCAGCGGTATTTCTTTGTTTCTATAGTGTCTCTCTTTCTAGCGCATTCCCTTAATTTCTCTGCTTCCCTGGCCATCTGTTCACTCAGCTCTTCACCTCTCAATGGCTCATGGCGTGCGTAAATCATAACTTATTAAACTGTTGACATGGAACAACACCAGTTCAACTCTCGTTTGATCTTTGATCTCTATGCAGATCCAGGGGGTATTACAGAGCTACCCGTAGTAATTTTTAACGCCCAAGCCTCAACCTCGATACCTAAAGGGTAAATTAAAAGCAATCACCATAGGGTAAGTTCACCACCCTATCTTGAATGGAGAAGGATGTGAGTGAAAAGCAGTGTGCGAAAATGGTGGACCTAGAGTTGAATAGTTCAATCTAATTAACTATTCTTGAACTTGGGTAATTAAACCAATTTAGGAAAATTCAACGAAATGCCCCTCGAATTCTAATATTTGCACAAGTTTCCCTTATTTTTCGGTTTATTTGCCTCGTCGACATCCCTCACTGTTTAGAGGTTTACCCATTGGTGAGAAGAAATTTCCTCCGATTGGGTAAGTGAACCAAAGCCGCAAGATTCGCATCTCTGGTTTAATTTCTCAATTACCTGCATCTCTCTGTCTCTCTATCGGTCTTTCCAAGAATTAATCCACAAAGCCCCCCCCCTTGGCTTACCCGTCCCTCTCCTAGGCCCAGGAGAAAAACCCGAGGCATTAATATGCTATGGTTATAGTCCCTCATGACATAGAATTTTCCCGAATCCACTCCACAATTCTGGTCAGAGTCCAGAAAAAATGTCAGCCCCGTTGAATTCCTACTTGAATTACTTGAATTGTCCTTTCAAATTCAATTTAGCCATGAAAATTCAATATCTAACCGGGACAAGGACTCATCCAGGCCCTCCACACGGGGCTACATCCAAAACATCCAGAACCACCCAATTCTTTCCGTCAATTGTCCGCTTGGCCGTATTCATTATAGCTCAACGAGCAATTCATTCACGCGACTGGCTAATGACCAATGCACGGGGCGAGAACCTGCATCTTCTAGGGTGTTCCGCCGGGTTTTCCCCGCCAGGTTCGTGACTTAAAGGAGAAGTTAAGGTGAGCACAACATCTTGTTTATGACTTTGTGAGCTTCCAAGGAAGTTCCGTCTTCCAGAGACAGTAATTGCCCGGGGACCTCCCGTAAACAGGATTTTACCACGCTTATGAATAATGTTACGGCTTACTTCGCAGTGTTTTCCTTTGTGTGGACGCCCAAGGAGTCCACGATGAGGACGAGTTGCCTCGAATTCTCACGAACATCTGCTTCCACTCCATCTAGCTTGTTATTCTTTTATTTTTCTTTGAACTCAATGCAATTATCCTCCCTCAAGGAAAAACATGAAAATTGAGGGCGTGACTTTTGATTGCGTCGTTTCTTTCTCTGCGTCTTCCTCGAAATACGTACTCTTTCCTTTGTTTATACAAGTGCCTTCGAACTGTGGAGAAGTCAATTTTCTCGACATCATTGAATATTCCGGATGTTCGTGAGGAAATGCATAGTTTCCACGGACTTTTGTGTACACTTTCTCGGCGGCTCGTACGCAAATCCAGGAAAAGTGGGATTTTTGCCCTTGCGCTTGCAGTTTTGCAAAAACCCACGAATGATCATTTGGTGAAACCATAAGATGTTCACTTCTTAATTATCTTTTTTTTCTCCTTCCTTTAGGAGAAGAAAGAGGATGAGAAGTGCATCATTGTGGGCTGATGAAAGTTTTTCGGCAGATAATTATTTTTCACAACTAATTGAAGTACTGTGAAGCCGCTGCTGCGTTTGCCAAGATGGGTCACGTGTTTCGTGGAGAAAGTAATAGAAATAGATGAAGTAGTAGGATAAATAGATAAAGCAGGATTATTCGTGAAGATCCATAGCTTCCTTTCCAAAAAGAATCCTTCAAAAGGGAAAATAATTGCCATTGTCATTGCTATCACTAAAAAATTGCTTTTACTATTGCATGAAAATTTTGATTATCTCCTTGCTTGCGCGAATTCATTCAAATTCGCTCGATAATTCATTCGATATATTGTATGCTATTCATTCCATTTATCCATTCATTTATTTGTTTATTTCAGTCTTAGAGCGCCTAAAACACTAAGCCATAAGAATACGGGAAAACTATGGGTCAAAACATGCAATATGCGGGATTTTTTTAATGGAAAGGTACAAATATGGGGGGGGGGGATAAATTTCAAGATTTTCTCCGAATAGACCGTAGAGAGGTAAAGCAAATTAAAAGGAAGCGGAAACTGTGTTTTTCCCTCGTCACTTCTGATTGTACTATTCTTCTCCCTATGCAGTAAGGATAAACTTTCGATTGGGCCTTTTTCTCTTTCTTTTCCGTGGGGAACTGAAATAATTTTTATCTAAAATTTAAAAAAAATTACTCAAAAGCTGATGCGAACAACTCTAATTTTAAATTCCAGGAAAATCCCACGAATCGGGGAAATTTCTTGAGTACTGTGTTTCAAATATGCGAACTCGAGAATTAAAAAAAGGAAAAAAGAAGGAAAAAATTGGCAGCAGTAACTAACATAGTCTCCCAAACGTTTCCCAATAATTTCGCTGCGAAGGGAAATTTTCGTGTTTTCTCAGGAATGCACCCTTTTTGTCACTGGAAGACCACTAAAAGAGGGATTTTCGGACGGAGTTTCGCGCACCTTAAAGGCAGCACCCACGATAATTTTCATGTCAAAAATTTTGAATGTGTTGGTGTCTGAACGATAGTCCCAGTAGTTCTATACAAGGTGCATCACCAAAGGCGTCCGCATTCTCGAAATACTACAAGTTGAACATGGGATCCGGGGATCCCCAGGCGAGTTGTAGCGGATTGCGAATCAGCTGTTTTCTGCCCCAATCTGTAAGTTTTCCAGAGGTAACGCTTGTTTCTAATGCTCATTTCAGAAAATTCCCACTGTGATGATCTGCTTCCCTTCATTTAGGTCCTCTTAATTGTTATCCGACCAAATCATCTCTTGTTCTGCTCAGAATCGTCAAATTTTGACGTTAGTTATGAATCTTAGTTTTCTGGCTATTTACACTTAACCATAAGTCTTCTTTCTTTTCATGAGGAATCTTTCTGCAGTGATTTGATTTCTGCATTCTAATTCCTTTTCATTTCTGATTCTTCTCCTCTAGAGAAGCTGCAGAATTAGTCAAATATCCACTTGCGCTAAGAAATTTGTCGACAACAAAGGCAGCGTTATCGACTTTCTTGATCTACTCCATCCGCGTAACTCGACCATTTTGCCATAAAGTAACGAATTGGTAATATCCGAAAAGCATTTCACTATGAGTTCTGGGAAAAATGGACACTTTATCTATGTTCCTCATAGCTAAATACCCAACATCGCGTTGAAACCTGGGTAACGAATTTTTTCGTGGGGGCTGCCTTTAAAAAATCTTACGAAAATTCTCCACATCTTCTCAATCTCGATAAGTCTTGAACTGTAAAAAACATCATGGAATTCTACATTGGAAGTCAAATGTCTGAATAAAACAGTATCTCTATGGCTGTCATAAGGCCCTTCCCCTATACGCCAATTTCTTATACGAACGTACCTGTATTCAGTTTCCTAGTAGTCTAGTTCTGGTTTTTTAGTATTCAGTTGTCTTTATATATCCATCCTCTTTTTTATTTTCTTTTGGTCTCTTCGCCCTCTGTATCACTAGCTAATGTTTTTTTCTTGGCGTAATGAGGTATAATCGGTGTGAAAAAATGGAGTAAAATGAAAAAAAAAATTGAAATAAAACAGTATCTCTGATCCGTGGTCTCACTTCAACGTTTGGACTCCTTGGAATTCTTTGCTGAATTCCTGTACAAAGCAACGAAAACAACTGTCTCTAATGGAGCATGTGTGCTCTTTTTCGCCTGCTTTCACTAATTGCCGGCTTTCTTTGGAAAACACTCAGCTCTGCTGGTTCATAGCTAATTAGTTGTTTTGGTTTTTCTTCGCCACCTTCGCAGCGCCAATTCTTCAGTCATCACCCTCGGCAGACCAGAAATTTGTCTGCGAGGCCGAGAAGCTTCCGTGTGGCAGCGTTGATAAGCATGCACTTGTTCGGCTTCCGTCACTCGTGGATCAACGTCGCAGAAGTACGTTCATCGTGTACGACGACAACGACGACGGAAACCGCGCACGGCTAATGCTATTCTCCTGACAGGGAAGAGGGCGGAGTTAATCATGTGGCTGGAAAAGTCCACTGCGGTCCCGTGCAGCCCATGTGCTTACAGTAGTATGAGATTCCTTCTGCTCAGCGTATTTAGAAAAATCAATATATCGATCTTTTGTCTTCGTTTTTTCAGGGTCAATTAAATTGTCCTTCAATTACACAACAACGATCCCTCACGCATTATTTCGAGATTTTTTCTATGTTAGTTATTCACCTCTCGTCTCCAATGACGTGACGCTGTCAATCTCAAGGAGGATGTCCCCGCCCCCTCCACCTCACCCCCTCCTTTTGGCCATTTTGTTGTTGTTTGCTGTGAATGCGCACGTCGTTTTGTGTGCCTAAGTGAGTAAATGTTCGTCGTTTGTGTGCTAGTAGCGATTTTCAGGTTGCCCTGTTTACTTCCTTTGCTGAATGTGACGTCGGTCAATTCGATATATCGATTTTTCCATGGGATTCCGTTTTATTTGCTTGAATTTTATGCGTAGAGGCACCTCACATTTACGCGTAGAGGATTCTGCCTCACAAGACGTTCCGAGAGCACTAAAAAATAACAACAGTCCACTAAACATCCAACAAGGGGTTTCATCCGCAGATTGGAATAATCAATATATTGATTTTCCGCATTGCTTGTATGTGTAACTGAGAGCTCGCCTCTTAATGTACGGAATTGGCTTAACTAGTAGGTAGTTAATTAGTAGGATCTGCACACCTATTTTGAGAAGAAGTTTCTAAGACACATCGTTATTCTATCTTGGCTTCTTCTACCTTTATATGTACATAGTTCATGCGGATCAATATATCAATTTTGCCCTTCAGCCGTTTCTATTTTTAACCTTAACAGTTGGCTCTTTTAAGCATCTCACTGGCTCGAGGATGCTCAGTATGGAATGGGAGCCATATAGTCTCCATACAAATATATCCTCTATATAGTGAACTCCTAACGGTCGTATACAAGGGGCGGAACCGCGTCGCGGCGTTCTTGGGCAGAGACGCAGGGGCTCTGCATGCTGACCCTGGTTGTCTGCTGCAGCGTGGCACCCAGGTCTCTGCCCAGGAACGCCGCGTCGTGATCCCGCATGTCGTCTACGGTCGTTTAGAGTTCACTGTAGATCTTGAGTACTACAGAATAATCAATCGATATATCGATTTTTTCGGTCACTGTAGGTATAGGGTAGTACTAGCCTTGCAGGTCAGGAATATTCTTGCTGAGTAGCTGAATGTGCTTGAATATGTGACTGTGTTGAGTCCTCGCGCTCGACTGAGACGGAACTTTTGGGGCAGATTACCACCTTGTATTGATTTCCTTGGAACCTACAGTATCCAGAATTCGATTCCATGGGATTTTCTCACTGCTTATTATTTCGCAGTTTCTCTATTTATTAATATTTCATTATTCTTATTGGATGCTTCCGTTTTTCTTCTTCATTGATCGCTTTTCTCATGCGTTCCTCTTTCAATTCTCTTAATGAGCCAAGTAATCGATATATTGATTACCATTTCACCCTACCCTTCTCCCTTGACGCCTATTTGTAATTCTCACTCAGCGCAAAAACGCACACGATTCCATTTGCGATAACACTCAAATTAGGCGCTACTGCGCCAGCGCAGTTAACCTCCCAGCCTAAACAGATTTGCACAATTGCACCACATACAGAAACTTTGTACTAACAACATGTGACGCGATTGTTTACGCACGCACGCATTTGCAGGTCTATTTCTGCGCGCGACCGCACGTCATTTTTCACCTGCTGCGGAAGTCCCGCAACTAATCACGTTGTTGTGGGTGGCTTCAACGGGACAATCGGCAAATCTTTGGCATTCATATTTCATTCATGATGAAGCGTGGTCCCGTTGATCGACGAGAATTGGCTCCGCCCCCATGGCGGAGTGGGCGGAGCCACGGGCGCGATTCGTTTTTTGCTCTGTCATTTTTACATGTTTCTCTACTGGAGTGGAGGCCTTTGGACATTGTCCTCTATTTGGTGTTGTTTACTGTTGTTTACCAACATCTTAAGGTTGTAATTCCATGTTTACTATAATGATTTACTTGTAGTTAATCCTGTAAATGAGTACTAGACAATGTTTCAAGGGCTTCTGACACCTAGCAACAAAAATCTCGGAAAATCATCGAAAACGGGCCAGTGACATCTAGAGGCGCAGAAATGTTTATGTTGGTGGGTTT
>JARK01001566.1:333785-346731 GCA_000688135.1 Ancylostoma ceylanicum
CCCCCCCCCCCCCCTGCGTCCGCCACTGCCATGATATATGTAGTAGATGCAGTGATCAAAAATGTGACGAAAACAATTACGCAAAAGGGGTATCAATGGGAAGAAGAAGGAGACCGCATCGTGCGGAAGGTTCGCAGAAAACTGAGCCGCCTGCGCTCCGAGACTCGATAGCTGATAGGTCGATGTGATCAAATTCAGATCACGGCCGCCTGCGGCACATTCAAGGCTACGGTGCCTCGGGCTCCTTTGTACAGGAGCGATCGCTTCGCGACACTCAGTGATGCATGTGGCCTCTGCTATCACTTAGATCACCCATTGTGAAGTGAACGTATTAGCCACCTCAAATTAGCCTTTACCCAGCATCCATAAACATGTTTACCCACTTGTGACGTTGTCAGTGCCCAATTATTACCTATGGTTTGAGATTACCATTCCGTCCAATGGTGCACGCGGACTCTGGATCCCGTACCTTCACGTCATCAAATTCGTCATTGTCTTACTTTGCGTAATACTACCGATACTCCGGCAGTGTTCCCCTGCATTGCTCCCGACTTTTAACTTAGAATATTCAAAACAATGTTACCTGATTAAATCGGAAGCATCTGAGGAACACACTGTCCCAAAAAAAAATCGTCTCCCAATAAAGTGGAAAAGTACCCGCCACACCGGATAGAGTGGGGTGTCATTTTCTCAAGTGCACATAGTTTCACAGAACTCAGAAATGCAGCTAATATTTATACAAATGCACTGTAACTCTCACAAAACTCGAGTTTGACAGTAACACATTCGAGAAAAGCTTCGCCCATCACACTGGATAACAGCCTTTTTCTTCTACGATAGGATCGTATTCGGATATAGGTTTGCACGAGGGATCGTCCGGATCTGCTGTATTTGGATTGCAATGGGGAGGTTGAGTAGCGTCGGGGTATGATTCAGTTGTTGTGTAGTCTTCTGGTAGGATGACACCTGGAGGTTCTACTGGTGCTGGTGTGGCTGGTCTTGGTCTTGGTCGCCGCGTAGTGTCAGGGTCTTCCTCAGGGGAATCGATATTGTTGGGTTTGTCTTTTGGGCCACCGCCTGAACCACCAGGATCTTTACCTTTGCCGTCATTCTTGCGTTTTTTGCACACAAAGGTGTATGCGCTTTCGGCGCAGTCAACCATTTTCCATTTAGAGAGTTCGTCTCCGTTGGTGATCATCTGAAACAATTTACATCATCGGCTACCATTTACTGCCCGGACGTTTGAAAATTTTCTGGAATGAATGGAGTATTATAGCTAGGATAGTTTCTGTCACTATCATTTTCAAAAATATGATGCATGAGCTCTTCAGCTTTTCAACTATTGGCAAATTTCCTATCTTTGAGCGCAAAAACGATCCTGAAGAGAATTCAGCTTACCCCGACTGCAACTCGAACCTCACTCAATTTCAATTTTTAAAGGAGAAAATCGCACTTTTTCTGCATGGTACTTCCTAAAGCAACATACCTGGCCACAGTAAGCCCCCTCTGTATAGTATTTTGGCTCGCCCTTCGCGAAGTTTTTGTAGTCAAAACGACTTCCGTCCACCCATTTGTGGTCGCCACCAGTTTTTCCGAGTGTTCGGATCAGTCCAATCCAAGCGTCCTCCATCAGAGTTGAGTTTGATTGTATAACACCTTAATGAGTAAATTGTGGCGCGGCGATCGATACTCTTTGTTTCCTCTACTGCTATTCGTACTCTGGTGCAGCATAAAACGAAGGAAATGGGTGAGATGTGGGCGAAAAGCGCAAAGGGTCACAAAATTTCACAAAGAATGTCGCTGCACGATGATTATCGTCGCATATCGTACGACGACCCTGTGCTCTTCCTTCGCATCCCTTCAACACTAATTTGCGGGCCAGGAGAAATTTTCCGAGTTCAACTTGTCCAACGATAAAATGGCTTACGGGTCCGAAGCAGAGCGCCGCAAGTTGAACTCGGAAGAAAATTATCGTCATCCACAACAAGCTCAGCTTCGCCGCGCTCCGTGGATGACAATGATTTTCTGTGAAATTCCGTAAGGTTTGTTTTTTCAATCGTGGCGGACACTAGTCGTCACAGGTCCTTTTCAGTAGTGGTAGGAGCACGACGGAGTTTGGAACTAATGGTTTTTCATCTAAATGGGCTTTCTCCTCCTCATTGCTGAGAGAATGCGTGCTCTAGCTTCCAATGCTGGGCCCTAATATGCTCTAAAGCCACTTAGGAGTTGATATATTTTTGGAGTTCAAATAAGCACAAAATAGGGATATTTGGATAAAAAAGGGGCGTGGCTTAGCTACAGATCTTTGAAAATGCAAAAATTCCTAGTATGTCTGTATGTATGTAGGTATGCATGGGTGTACGCGCTTATGTAGACTATGTTGGGGGATCGTGTATGCATATAAGAATTCCAGTCAATTACCAAAAATGAGAAGATCGGATTTTTTGGATTTTCGGATTTTGTCCAGAAAAATTCGTTTTTTCGGGGTCTTGGGTGTAACTTATGTGTGATGTCTGCTGTTGATACCGATTAAAATGAATTATTCAACATTCCCTCTTTTTCAGTCATCGATTCATTCTGGAATCGAAACTCGAATCGAGTGCATTGAGTCAAATGTGTGAAGCACAGGGGATATTTGACTCCATTAAGTCAAAACAAATTATCACTTTCTTCAATTGTAGCTTGACATAAAACTATGGGCAGTATTCATGCAAAAAGTCTAAAGATGAATCGCAAGGGAGAATGCCTCTCTATCACACCGGAACTGTCGCCCTATATGGGATTGCTCTTCTGATTCCAAAGAAGGCACCTAGTCTTCCGCTCTACATAGTGGTCAGCTAGCGGTCGCTCCGGTCGTCACGTCACTAACTACTGTGGCATCAAAGTAGTGAGCGTTTGGTCTAGCAGCTAGCTCCATGATTGAAAAAACAGGAATCAATTTTGTTTGCATGGTTCTTGAGAGATTTGACCGGGTAGTTTGCTTATCGAATCGCCCATTCCAGGCTCTGAAGACGGCGATTTACCGAAAGGTAAGCCAAAATAAACTGATTACCAACTTCGTGCACAGCTCACATAAATAATCAGAATAGTGTACGGATATGCCGAGGTTTATCGAAAGTCGGGCTTTTCAGCATGTGCAATATATCCGCGCGGTGAGCATCACCTTTCCATCCCGTATACTTCATGGTCATTTTTCAAATCTCTCTCTTCTACAGAACCATACTCGTAATATGCCTGGAACGAAAAGAGATAGTTGCTGACGACCTACGTTTCAAGAATTCCACTTCGCTTTTGCTGTGTATGGATGCCAATTCACCATTCATGTTTTGACACTTCACTCTAGCCTGTACGAACGTTATCTTCTCTGGGTCATATATCACCTAAACGAAAAAGATCCGCTAGCCGTTGGATTCGAGACAGTACGGTTGATGCCACTCTGAACTCTACACGCATACGTTTGAAGAGCTTACCCCGTATTTGTTGTGCTTGTGCTGGTGAGGAAACGCTGGATCCAAGCCCGGGTACGGTTTGGTGTTTGGATCTTCGCCAGATCCACCTCCTTTGCCTCCGCCACCTGATCCACCTGGTCCATGTCCTCCATTCCCATTGCTATTAGAGGATTTCTTACACACGAAGGTGTACGCCTCCTCGCTACAGTCCACAACCTTCCATTTAGACAAGTTATCCCCTTCGGTCATAATCTAAAATAAACTTCATTTATCTTCCATTCACTAATAAGTGCTGCGTGCTTCCACGTGAAATTTCTCCGGGTAAAAGAGAAGCAGTTCTAGTTCATCTTACCAAAACTTTGAAATGTGTAATGTGGAGACTCGATATGTTATGAAAGAAGATGTAATTTCGAATAGCAAAGAAAGGTAGAGACCTTAGTAGGAACCTTTCTAGTAGGAGGTGGGCTTTAAAGCAACGTACTTGGCCACAGTAGTCTCCCTCACTAAAAGACTTTGGCTCTCCCGGAGCAAAATTTTTGTAGTCAAAAGGAGAGTTGTCTATCCATTTCTTATTCGCACTAGTAGCGCTGATAGTATAGACCATTCCTATCCAAGCGTCCTCCATAAGGGTTGAGTTTGATTGCATGACACCTTAATATTTGTTACAATGTGCAGTGCGATGATCGATGCGCCCCGTTCCCAACATGGCTGTGTGAACTCTAGAGAAACTCTACAGAAGAGTTATGTGAAGTTTTGGCCTCATAACCAATTGGGCAACGTTCCGGCTGAGAACATTATTACCATAGACCCACAGGATCCACATCATCTTCCCATTGTTCATACTTCATAACCTTCTTTCCAAATTTTCCTTTTGTACAGAAATATGCTCGTAAAGTATAGCTCCTTTCATTGAGATATAATAGTATTCCAAGGAAAATTAGAGAAAAAAGGTGTGTTGCTGCAAAATGATATTGCAAGCTGAGGAAGTTACTATAATTCAAAAACATTGTAGTCGCGTTCGAGACGCTCTGTAGGAGAGCGTAGGAAAATAGGTAGTTCATAGCCTACCTTTCAAGAATTCAGCCTCTTGTCTGCTATGTATGGATGCCAACTCTGCGCCCATATTCTCACACTGCGTTCGGGCCTGTACAAACTTCACTTTCCCAGGCTCGTATTGTATCTGAAGCAGATCCCTGATGCCAATTTGAAGGCAACTTGTGAAAATTTGAAGAGCTTACAGCATATTTGTCTCCCTTGAACTCGTGAGGAAACCTTGGATCCGTATCCGGAGAGGGTTTGGTGTTTGGATCTTCGCCAGATCCTCCTCCTGTGCCTCCACCACCTGATCCACCTGGTCCCTCGCCTCCACTCCCATTGTCACTAGAGGATTTCTTACACACGAAGGTGTACGCATCCTCGCTACAGTCCGCAACTCTCCATTTAGACAAGGCGTCTCCATTGGTTATAATCTAGAATGAATATCATTTATCTTTCTTTCACTGACCATTGCAGCGTTATTTCACGTGGAATTTCTCCGGGTAGAGAAAAAATAATTCTAATTCTTCTTATCAAAACTTTGGAATGGGTAATGTTGAGACTTCATACGTATTGAAAACATACAATCTTGAGGCGCCAAGAAAGACATATAAGCTTGAAGCGCAAAGAAAGATCTCTTAGTGGGGTCCAAAGCAACCTGCCTGGCCACAGTAGTCTCCCTCACCAAAAGACTTTGGCTCTCCCGGGGCGAAATTTTTGTAGTCAAAAGGAGAGTTGTCTATCCATTTCTTGTCCGCACTAGTAGCGCTGATAGTATAGACCATTCCTATCCAAGCGTCCTCCATCAGGGTTGAGTTTGATTGTATAACACCTCAATATTTGTTATAAGTTGTAGCGCAATGATCGATGCGCACCGTCTCTACATAATATGGCTATTTGAATTCTAAGGAAACTCGAAAAAAAAGTTATGTAAAGGTCCAGTCTCATAAGCCTATTGGGGCAATGTTATGGTTGAGTATCCTTCTTTATAATACATTGGTTGTCGCAAATCTACTAGATCCGCATCATCTCCTCGTTTATAGATCGCGGTCTTTCTTCCATCTTTCTTTTGTATAAAATCATGTTCGCGATATTTACAGGGTGGCGCATAATTACTGTCCCACTATAGAAATGGGTACAGAAGAAGTATCAAAGCACATCTGCGGACGACCTCTCGGAGAAATGTACATTATCTTATGGCAAAATAAAATACGGTGGTGTCTCTCGATGTTGTCGCCTTTATTGTGGATCACGGCTCTCAGACGTTTGAGATGTTCCACCACAGTGAGCCGTTCGTGATTTCGCCGGGTTTCCATTCTAGTTTCCGTTGATGACGTCAACGGGAATTGAAAGTTGGCCTACCTTTTCAGACAAGTCTTCCCTCCGTACACATCAAAAACCGAGAACTCGGAAAACAATTCAGTTAGTAGAAATGGCCGACCACGCAAAGGCAGGAGGGAAGCCAAATCCGTTGGCAAGACCTCAATTATGAGGATTTTTGGATTTGTTGGCTAGGAGCTCCTTCCAGCCGGGGAATCCAGTGGATTTCTTCATAGCGGCTGGTAGCCCGTGGATGCAGCTGAATACTAGGCACATCACTGTTCACGATCTTGGTAATTTTTACATTCATTTCTACGGAAGTAGCGGGAATTCGCCCTTTGAACGAAAATCGCTTCTGATTCTGGAAGAAAGTTAGGCAAGACAACCACGTTTGGTGCTTCAGAACCGCGGGCCACGGTGTGGTTGTACATTGAGTTTCCGAGGGCTGCGATCTGCGCCAATAGAAAGAGCATAGAACAGAGCCAATGGCTTTCGCTTTCTTAGATGCTATTAACTCCTCCCTGAAGAGGTGGTTGCACAACATTCTCTAATATTTTTTCGTGTGTTCTCAATTGTGGGACAGTGATTATGCGCCACGCTGTAGTGCCTTTTGCATGAGGTAGTACCCCTACAGAAATTAGAGAAAAAAGGAAATCATGATATTGCGAGTCAAGGGAGTTATCATTGTCCAAAATCATTGTCGTCGCGTTTGAGACGCACTATACCAGAACATTGTTAAATAAGTATTTGGCAGCTTACTTTTCAGGAATTCAACCTCTTCCCTGCTGTGTATGGATGCCAATTCTGCACCCATATCCTCACATCGCGTTCGGGCCTGCACGAACTTTACTTTTCCTGGGTCGTAGATTATCTAAAGCAGATGATTCAGCATCTAGATTTTGAAGACAACATGCCTAATGCCAATCTGAAGGCCACACTTGAACATTTGAAGGGCTCACAGCATATTTGTTTCCCTTGAACTGGTGAGGAAACCTTGGATCCGTATCCGTGGGAGGATTAACGACCGAAGGGCTATCAGTTACACTACCTCCATGTGAACCACCCGGGCCACCGCCGGTGCCTGTCCGAGGTCTTTTACACACGAAGGTGTACGCATTCTCGCTACAGTTTGTAACTTTCCATTTGGTGAAGCTGTCCCCTTCGGTCATAATCTAAAACAAATTCTATTTATCTTCCGTTCACTAATCACTTCTTCGTGTTTGCACGTGAAACTTCAGGTAAAAGAAAAGCAGTCTTAGTTAATCTTATTAAAACATTGGAATGTGTAATGTAGAGAACTTCAACGTATTGAGAAACATCTAACCTCAAAACGAAAAGGAAGCTTTCTGAGTATGAGTTGCCAACAGGTATTTAAAGTAACCTGCCTGGCCACAGTATTCTCCCTCGTTAGAAAAATTTGGCTCTCCCGGTGCGAAATTTTTGTAATCGAAGGCAGAGTTGTCTATCCATCTGTTGTACGCACTGGTAGCGCCGACGGTGTAGACCAATCCTATCCAAGCGTCCTCCATCAGTGTCGAGTTCGATTGCATAACACCTGAATATTTCTATTTTTTATAATATTTTTAAGTTGCAGCGTCGATGTGCATCGTCTCCGATATGGCTGCATGAACTCTAGGGAAACTCTGCAAAAGAATTATGTGAAGCCTTATAAAAATAAGAATTATGTGAAGCCTTTAGCCTTATAAATATTTAGGCAATGTTATGGTTGAGGTGAAGTCTGTTCGTTATTTTATACACAGTTTATCGTGAATCCATGGATTCACATCATCGTCCACATATCATAACCTTCTCTTCCAAATTCAGTTTTCGACAACTGTATTAGATAGAAATAAAACGATGCCGTATTCCTGAAGTTAATATTGTATGCGCAAAACCCACTAAAGATCGGTGTTGATGGGAGCATAGAGCGAGTTTGTTCCAGAAGCTGCTTACAAGGGAAGTGCACAAGGCAAACCCCGGGGAACGGAGAGGGAGGAGACCGCGCTAGCGATATGATAAGGGTGCACTGACGCCCAAAAGCGCCAGTGCACCCTTTGGGGAGAACGAGACCAAAGGGAGAACGCATTGAGACTTGCGCATTGAGGCTAGTCCACTTCTGGATTTCAGTATGAGCCAGCGTTCGCTTCTGTTTTTCCTTCCACATACATCACCTGAATGTGACTTATTTCATTCCACATTCTCTATCCACTCCATTTGCGTCTGAATGGAACACCTCCATCGCTCTCTTTATACACAACAGTAGATCCTTATCACTTAACTATCGTAGCAGCCAGCTAAACATATATCATTCCAAGAAATCATTTACATTGAACTGGTTACATTCAAATATTCATAGCCCCCAGGGTCAACCAAGGAGCATCACTTAGCGGAGATGAGAGAAAGCTGGCCCTAGCGGTTTTGAGGAATTTTCAGATCGTTAGCACTGTATGGGGGGATATAGATTTGTTTCTCGTATAAGGTTTTAAGGGTTTTGTTTGCATGTACTGAAAGGTGTGCGAGCGGAGCTAGCATCAATAGAAGTGTGATGTTCCAGCGTTACCGGACTGCCAGACTGGTGGAAAAATATTTGATGCACTCTCTTGAGAGCATCAGGACAACTATGCAAAAAATGAGGGGTTAGCCTCATGCACTTCCCCCGTTAAATGAGAAAATCAAGCTTTAGTACCCGAGGAGCACAGCTGGGCCATATCCGGACCTAGTGGTGGAAATGCGCAGCCATTCTGTAGCACTTCTACTCTAGCCTATGTTCCACTGGAAAAACTCTCGAAAATTAATTCTGTGGAAATTGGCCATCACTGGAAGCATGGAGTAGATGTAGTTTTTCGCCCCTATACTATTTCTCAAACCCGCTTTGACGGGAAACCTGGGCATTTTCGGAAAGATTATTTCGTTTTCAAGGCAGGGTCCCACCTCATTTTTTGGTTGAACTGATAGGGGATTCGGCATTTTTTCAATATGCCGATTCCAGCAGTGTTCAAAAATTATCACGAAACGGTCTCCAGACCTATGAGCGATCCGCCCTCCGGCTCCAAGTTAAAATCAATTTGATCCTTTCAAAAACGGGACTATCGTCGATTTTGTGCTTGTTGATGTGCATTACTGGGATAAACTAGCCGACAGAGTCTGGAATCTGTTGACAACTTCAACACACGGAACAAAGTGGTCAAAGCCTCTGAGAGATATTTCAGCATTCGAAGAGTTGGTGGATTTCGTAGGGAGAATGCTATAACGTTTCACTCTTCCAAGAATTTGTTTCGATGCCAACCGCTTCGGAACAAAACGGCCCTGGAAAATCTGGTTTTGGCTGGAAAATACTTTCAAACATTCTTCACCTGGGAGGGGAAAGAGCGGAATAAAGCAGAGGTCTTTCGTGAAGAAATAAATAAGCAAATGCTGTCCAATAACTTATACCCCCATCCCACCCACCTCTGTATAGATATACCAGGGCGTAGGAAAATATGTGTTTAATGACTCACGTTTCAAGAGCTGAACTTCTTCATTGCTGTGTATGGATGCTAACTGTGCGCCCAAATCCTCACATTGCATTCGAGCCTGTAGGAAAGTCACTTTCTCACCATTATGCATTACCTGAAGCAGAGATTTTAGTTGTTGAATTACTCAAACAATGCGGTTGGCGCCGATCTGGAAGCCATCCCTCAGTTTTTGGAAAGCTTACCGCGTATTCATTTCCCTTGAAGACGTCAGAAAAATACCGATTCGGGTTGCATTCCTTCCACAAATTGCGATTTTTAGGTCTTTTGCACATAAAGGCGTATAATTCATCGGTGCAGTTCGCTGCTCTCCACTTGCCAAAGTTCGGGCCGAATTCTTTGTCGTACAGAATCTAAAATCAGATCTTACTATCTTCTTATTGTCCATACAATTTGCGACCTCAAACGTCTGTGTGCACCAGTGACTAAGACGGGCCCCCGCGTAGATCTAAAGTTCCCCTCCACATAGAAAAAACCGCCCGTTCCTTAGCCTATTGACGAAACCGCGTTTTCTTCCGCATGATTTGATTTAACCTCTGAAAATTCTGAGGGGAGGAACAAGAACTCGAGAAAATGTGGAAACCTGGGCAGAAGTGCACGGTCGTCAATGGATTAATGGCGATGCAGTGCCGGCCATTCTTTCTTGCACCTCAGAATACCGCCCGTCTGGTCTGCCGTCGCGCTACTTCACCTACGCAGCGCAGCTGACCAGCCTGCGTTGCTGTTGTCGAGTGGTGATGTCCACCAATTTTTTCCTTTTCTTCGCCTTCATTCCGAGATGCTTAGGAGAGATCACAGAGAAAAACAACAATACCAGCAAAGCCCGACAACCACAGCATCCATCTGCCGCACCGCGTAGGTGCTGCGGCACGACAGAACAGGAGAAACATACACTGTAATGCAAGAGTAATGCATCGGCACTGTCGTGGCTGGAGCTAATCAACACAGCGGCAAACTAACTACTTAGATAATGAAACCTACGACCGGAATTTCAAGAATGAAGATAGTATTACAAATTTATCCCTAATGCGATAGACTACGTAACGTTGAGAGGCGCAGGACGTAAAATTTGGTTTGCTATCCTGGTTTCGCTTGGCTCTGCTTTCATGAATCCTAGCCCAAGGAGGTGAAGCCCATACCCTGAAGATTTTGTAGAAAAAGGAAAGTGGAAATAATATAAACAACTAAGGGATTTTCTTGAAAAGCATAAATACATATGTCGAGGCAAACGTTTCAATGAATATCGATATATGCTACAAAAAATTTGTGCAAAATATTTTGCGCTCAAAATTGCAGAATTTTACAGGACAGAATGGGGATCATGTTCAGGGGCGATTCGCTGGTTTACGAGAATTCCTTATAGCAACAGGTGTTACGAGCACCGTAACAGGTAAAGGGACACACCTGGGTGCAGTACTGTTCCTCGCTTCCGAAGTTTGGTTCACCTGCCAGAAAGTTTTTAAAATCGACATTGGTTCCATCCGTCCATTGATATGACAATGCAGTAGGACCGCTTTGCATGACCAACCCAATCCAAGTATCCTCTATCCATTTTTGGTTCCCCTTCTCAGTACCTTAATCACTATTGAAAGTTGTAGCGTGCTGATCGATACGCATCTTCCCCAATGTCGCTATCGGATCTCTGAAGATTCTCTCAGAGAAGGGGGTAGTAGTCTTAGAGTGATTTGTTTAACAGAATTTCATCACGTGTGCTTCTCTTGCAATTGTCGCGCTGCTGGAACAAACGTTAGAGTGGGATGTGAATCGAGATGAGCGGATTATCTGCATCCGGTTGACCAATTAACCGTTCTCCGCACGCTTTAGCCCATCAGTTAGCTGCACCGTTATCTGGGCCTTCACCACCGGATAACGGTCCGGAAGAGGCAGGAATTGATTGTTGTCAATTGTTTTTTTTTCTGTGATGGGTCTCTAATAGTGCTCTTACTGACACTGCAGCGGTCGCATCCATCACTCTGTGGATCGCGGACTAGTTACGGTACTCACTTTTCTGCTGCTGGTTATGTTTTTACGCGAGAGATCAAGAATTCGTGCGAGGTTGAGGAGGCGTTTGATCGAATAACTTGCTCGATTGTATCACTTGCTTCTGCCGCACCAGGTTGTTACGGAACAACCTGGTGCGGCAGAAGCAAGTGATACAATTGAGCAACAATTAAAATGCCCAGGTTCAAAGACGGGCGAACATGGAAACTTGCTCGATATTGCCCCCTTTCAGGCTCTGAAGGAGGTGATTTCATCGAACGAGTCAGCCTTATAAAGATCTATAACAACCTCGTATCGGTTTCAAATATGATAGAATACTGCTATCCCGGAGCCTCATGTATTAAATAGTTCTTAAAACAGAAGAACCTCGTATCGGCTCTACGAAACTAGGCCAAATCATTTACATCATGTCGAGGTTCAGTGAAAGTCGAATGTGGCATTTGATTGCTTCCAGTTTGCAGTCTTTTCTGTGGAGGACAGTCGTCATTTAGTAAACAATCGTCATTCAGCAAACAATTTCTGCCACGTATTAGAACGCCTCTTCCGTCAGGGTTCGTGAGTGGTTCAGATATTTGAAGCAAAATATGACTAGGTCGTACGTACCCTGACCCTTTGCTTTTGGCGAGAAAGAGAAAAATCAAGGAGATTCTGTGGGTTGTCTCGGTGGGTGGTGTCGTGTAGGACGAAGGCTCAGCCGTTATCAGCTATCCTGTATCCCTCCAATCATTTTGGTCTGTCCTATTTCTGCACCTGGAGAAAAAGCCCACACAGTTCACAGCAAATACTATGCTGCCTACCCACACGACCGCTGCACTTATCCAATAAACACCTGCAGAAAAGTAGGCCCACATGGCTCAGTGGTTAGAGCGGCAGATTGCAATCTGTCCCTATCGCTGGTTCCACTCTGATGGAGATCCAAAATTGTAGTTCCCGCAGTATTGAGGGTTCACTGCATGACGTCCCCTGAGATCTCCTTCGGGTAGTCCAGGAAGGCATCCGGCAACGTTTCATGAATTTCTGAGATACACAGGAAAGTGTTGGCTTAAAGGCAGTGTCTCACCTCGTTTCGCGTGTTGTAGATATCGACAGATCCTTGATCTTCTTGCCACACTGATTCCAAAAATTTATTTATTTATTTATTTAGTACGTTCCAATGAACGCGCTGGATAAGACAAATTGAACACGAACAATAACAATTCAACCTGTAGATTAAAAAAAACAAAACGAAACACTGGAGCAGACAGCGGATGTTCAAGATAGCTGTGAGATTTTTATTGTGTTGGGCAATAAGTTCGTGCGGTTTTTTCAACTCGTTTTTTCACTGAGAATCAAAATATGTCCGACTGCGTGTTGTATATGATTTTGTAGCCCCTTGTTTTCTCTTTACAAATATTCCTACCGGTTTCCTCAACACCTGCTACACATCGTTTTCTATCGCGTAGAATGGGACCCTCCAAATCGGCTAAGACGAACATCTCCGACGGCTATTACTGTTCCACTTCAATCGTGGGTCGAATGCAGCTCAAAAGGTGATGGATATCAATGAGGTCTAAAGAGAAGCCATTACTGCTGAAAGGACGGCACAGAAGCAGATGCCCGCCTCTGAGAGGTGAAATTTAGCCAGGAGGA
>JARK01001567.1:0-12235 GCA_000688135.1 Ancylostoma ceylanicum
TGGCTACCCAAAAGGGAACGAAAACGAAAGGGGAATTTTTCGGGCGTTGCAATTCTGTGGAAAACTGGTAGAGTGTCCTAGAAGGGTAGGAATGAGGCATTACCAGTAAGCAAAATGAAGGCGTTTAAAAGAGGATCGACTTTGGGCGTGACATCCGAGGCCGCATGCATCATTGAGATTACTTAAGGTGAACGTGTGAGCATCACACAGATTTACCCACCTTTGACACGGGCGTCAACGCGTTTACCCTGGGTAATCTCAATAATGGGTCCATTTCCACCTGTTGGTTCCTTTTTTCCTGCCCCTAAAACAAGGGCCTAATCTCCTCTGGGTGCTAGTCTTGGAAACAGTCACTTTGATGTTACTCTCAGCTCAAATCTAGGTCAGAGTTGGTTCTTCAATAGAGGCCACATGCATAGTTAAGATTACCCAAGGTAATCGTGTTAACACCTCATAGATTTAACCACCTTCAACATGGGCGTCTAGGCGATTACCCTGGGTAATTTCAGCGATGCATCTAAGCCTAGGTCGACATTTGAATCTCCTAATTTGCTCTGGCAAATGCAGAGCCTTAGGTTCCAATAATATAGTGGGATTCTTATACTAATAGTAGTGTGTTTGAATTTATATTTTAGGAAGTGTTTGTACAGTAACTCTGATGACAGTTGTCCTCTTCAAAGACACCGTATCCACAGCCACACAAATCCTTGCGATCCTTTAAAGCTATTGTTTAATTCCAGAAGCGCGAAGTAACTGTGAGGAATAGCGCAGAAAAACAAACGGTTTTTACCCAGGATCCAAGTGGACACCTTTAAATTTATCCCGAGGTTACTAAAATTCTAAGTTAAATCTCCTGGACTAACATGCACCACTGAGATTACCCAAGGTAAAAGGGTCAACGCTCGTGTTAACTGCAGGTAAATTTGGTGATGTTAGCACGCTTGCCCTGGGTAATCTTATTGATACACGTCGACTTTGATGGTTTTGAAAATGTGCGCTCAATCCTAATTCAACGAGAACGCGGATATTTTGCAAGGAGACGCTGATTGAGAATTAGGATTTACAAGTTTGCTCAACCAGCAATACCTGCTCAGAATAAATAGTGTAAGAGTCAATAGCCATCACGGTTTCTAATTTGGTTAACTCCAGGGAAATCTAGAGAATTGCGCTTAAATTCTGGATGAACTATGCTTAGTCCCAGAAAGTACGGAAACTACTTCATCACTGCCAATCCTAGAAGACGATTTTTCTGCTCTTTTTTCGTGAACGTTTTGTTTCTTTTTCCAGGAGATATAATCGGTAACAGTCGCTGGGATCACCAGAGCAGAGGCAAGTGATTGGAGAATTGGACGTGAATTTTTTACAAAATACATCTTTGCTTTCACAAGAAATGTGCTGCGGAATATTTCAAATACACGGAAAATACTGGTGAAAAGAAGAAAAAACAAGAAAAAACTGACAAAGCACATTCATTCGACAGTCTTCGGTTACCGGTCTAAGCAAAAAGTGATTGTACAGCTTCCTATGGTTCCACTTCTTGAACGTTTCATGCTTACAGTTGTGGAGTAGTCACTACATACCTTGACAAAAATGGGGTACGAAAGCAAAAATTCGGAGTCGCAAACATGTAACAACAGATTTTCTACTCAGAAGCTCTGCAGCGGTTAAGTTTCAGCGAATTCAAGCCCTCAAAAACAATCGCGGCCCTCCACGGAAACACGGCGGCGACAACGGAGGTTGCAAGAGAAGCGGGCTCGACACAGCCTGAGTGTGTCGAGCCAGTCAACCAATTTCGGCAGTATGTGCGTGTTTTCGCGAACTCGCGTAAATTGGAAAATGAGCTCATGGCCGGCGGATTTAAGCCACGAGCGGCAGCAGCAGCGATAGACAGGCGAAGCTGAGCACAGCTCACTCAGAACCTCACTCTCCGGACGCGCCGGGATTCCTAGCAACCATCCCCCTCGTGATCATCCGGCGTTATCCACGGCGAACTACACGGTGCCACGGGCATCACTCTGGGGAGGGAGCTAGAACATCAGCTAAGCCAATCTCCGACGAGTTTTCCGTTTACAATCCGCATTAGCGAAGGCACTCAAAGGTGGAAAAGGTTGAGTTGTCCCTGAAATGCACTAGGACCAAAACTGGCACAAACCAACAACTTACTTCTCATGGAAGTTGTAAGTGTAGGACCTCAATGGACCCGCTCCCTGCGACAAATCAGAAATTGCAGGAACCCTGTTTAGAAAGCAGGATGACTAAGAGGAAACCACAAGGTGTAGCTAACTGTGCCAACTGGTCGCTGAACTCGGCTCGAGTACTTGGATCACTTTAGCCGCCCCGATCCTTGCTTATATCCACACGGACATGTCAAACATACTGGAAACGATCCAGGAGCAATGAGATGACATGACCTGAAAAGAAAAAAGTGTCAAGGACTGGTTACCAATTGAACTGCTCTCAGAAATGTCACCAGCCGAGAAAAGATTTGCACGAAACTATGAAACTACAGGTGACTACGGCAAAGAAATTTGTGCATCAGTACATATAATAGCTTACCATTTGAAAAGGGTAAATATTCATGGAATCGCTGGGAGCCTCTTCCGGACCGCTTGGTTCGGAAGAGTTGCCGTCTGACTCATTTGACTGCTCAATGGACTACTGGAAATTCTTCCCACAGGGTTTACCTGCTCACCAGTAATTTTGCGTATTTCCACCGATCCCTATTCCAGAAAACTAGGCCGTGTGTGAGTCTTCTAAGACTGCATTCATACTAGGCGGTGAGAAATCGGTCGTTACCGGCGGTGTTTTTTCGGCGAGCAAAAATACGCCCATCACGTCGGAAATTTCAACGCTGTGGTGATTAGTGGAGCGGTCTGCCGATCTGCTAATGTTTAAGGTTACAAATAAGGTCATTGTTGAGATGACTTGTTGAGATAACAAGCCCGCACCAATGATAGCACAATCCAATTAGCTCTTGTTGAATTCATTCGCTTCTCCTTTGTTGACAACGTGTGGTTGTTAGTATCGGAGGTGAGTTTTTTCAGCTTGTTTGCCGCTTATAGTTTTAGATGTAGTTATTAGTATAGATATAGTTATGTGGGATCCCGGTACAGTGGATGTCAATGGCGGTGACCCGTCTGCGTCCTCGAAAAGCACGAGGCGCGACCGCACCGCTCACGCTAAAACCGTCGCCACATTGGCTTCTCTGGGGTTTCTTTATAGTTGTTCTTCATATTTGATGATAACTAACAAGATAACTAACTGACTATCAAGAAAACCCAATGATTTGATGTCCCGGAGAGGGTTCTCGCTCGAGCGGCGCGGTCGCACCGCGTTCTGTTCGAGGCCGCAGACGGCAGACCACTGTAGGTAGGTGCCAAATTTTTCGCGCCTCGCTCGCACCTCTGTCGCACCTCTAATTGCGAGTGGCTGTAAGAGCTGTCAGTATCAGTATCACCAGTGACCAGCTAGAAGAAAGTACTAGAAATATCAAACATTTGGCCTGGACACTGTCTTCACGTTTTCCAAAAGCATTCAGGACTGATTCTAAAAACCAATTACGGGGAGTTTTATAAGAGAACAAATGTCCAGTGCTGTATGGGGGTACGCTCCATACATCTGCACATACCCCCATGAGGGCTGTAGAATGCCATATCAGCTTCTCCGGCATTCTTTCTCCATCTCCGCAGTTCGCTGGACGCGCGAATCCTACTCGTCGCGCGCGGTAATCCGTACAGTTTGTCTCTCTGGCTGCCTTCTCTAGACATGAAGCGGTTCAGAACAGATGGATACTGTGGTCATGACAGTATCCATCTGCTCTGAACCGCTTGCCTGTGAGAAGGTGTAGACAATATATATGTATGTATATATATATATGTATATATAATATGTATGTATAATATATATATGTATATATAATATAATATATAATATAATAATAATAATATATATAATATAATATGTATAATATGTATAATATGTAGCAATACCTTTTCCACTTCCGACATGAAGACGATGGCTAGGATTGGTGCCAGCTTTTGTCCCATGGCGAGACCTCGAATCTGTTTGTAGCAGTGGCAAGGTGTGTCCATAGTTTAGCTTCGGAATTGGAGTGATACAGGCGATTGTTACGAAGGTGCAGGTTCAGGAACGTTACTATAGGCGTCGAAAAAAATCCATAGGGCCCACAAGATTTTTTTCACCGCCTGCTTTACTTAAGCCAAGTGCGGTCGGAATAAACTCACCACTATGCCTGACGCTGTCAGCTGCGAATGAACGTTCAACTAGCTTTCACTCAGATTCATGGTAGGCCGGTCAATAAGCGTTTTGACCATTACAGCCGCTTCCCTGTTTACTTCAGTGGAATGTTTTCCTATCGGATTTTTCCGCTGTAAACGCGACCGAAGTATGAACACCCAAGCGGAGATAATTCCGACCGCACCGTCTGTTCCGCTTGTCGATATGCATCTTTTCTATACCAGCCGCCCTCTCCGTCGGTCGAGTATGAATGCAGTCTAAGGGTTTATCCTTTCATTAGTTGTTCGCGATCAGTAATCCATTTCACGGCCGACGGATACTTCAGAAAATTCTCAGCAGGAATCATCTGAACCAGGCAGGAGTGATGCTCTACATCGAGGATCCAAGAAGGAGATTACCTTTCGAAGCAAAAGGTTTTCGTTGAAATTTGCCTTTCATCTCGAAGAGATTTACAATAAACGAATCACAGAAACGTTTGCTTTGAATGTTTCGATAACAAAACGGCATGTTTATACTCAAAATGCTGCGCTCGGAGATTTCCTGAAGTAGAGACGATCCATATGGTTGCTTACAGCATTTACATCGTTGAGAGTGCAGCCACAATAAAGCCATGTCTAAAAGGGTGTACCAAGGTGATTACGTAGAGATTTTTCCCACAAAATGAGATGCAGATCCAGGAAAAGGCCAGATTTTGAAGTTCCAGTACAACTTCACTTCGCATTGTAATAGAACAAAAAGTGAAAATGGGCATGAGTAATAAGCATTTCCATTCCTGGGGAGCAGGAACTCTTATATTTTCCAAGTATGAACTAACCTTACAAGCTAGGCTATGAGGATGCCACGCAACTGGCTGAAGCCGAACCTCAAGACTGACGCTAGCTTAACTTCCGTATATAAATAATAAATTCCAATAACAGAATTTATTACCTAGCACTCAGGCAAGTACACGCCATTTTATTTGCGTTTTGCAAAAGGTTGTTCATGGCAAAGAAAAGCATTTAGGGATTGGGGTTCCTGTTTCTGAGTAAGTGTCCAGTAACATAGCATATCCTCCCCAGGCAGAGCGTGGAATAAAATGTGGAACGAAAAACATTCCAAGAAGAACTACAATGCTGCATTAGGTCACGTCACACTTTCCAACGTTGTTAACCCCACTTAAGAGAGAGAGAGGCAGCGTTTATACTTCATCGTGAAGTAAACGCAACGCAGATGAAAACTGCTCAACAATGACTGGAGCCGTTTGAAGGCATAGGTCTACTACAAGAGTCGCATTGGTAATGGGCATTTATACCCTGTAGACACCGCCTGCTCTTTATACTTCTTTTTCTAACAAAAACCACTGGATACTAAAAATTCATGGCACCTCTGCTGGCAAGAGCGATGCGATGATTTCATTGACATTTTGGACTAGGATTTGCTTCTGTTTGTCTTTTTCTTGGGCTGCTTCAATTTGAAATGACCACGCCACGACCATTGAAGTCGAGCTGAAGAGTCCTACAACAGCTATTCTACTAATAATCCAGGATTTGCAAGCTGCACGCAGATGTGGTGGTGATTTGTGATGTTCGATGGCTACAAACTCGCAAATTATTTGCATAGGTAGCTGTCCAACATGTTGGATATTTCGTGCAGGGTTTTTGTTTGCAGAGACGACTACTGCAAATTTACAAACTCTTCAGCTTAACAGTGATACAGAGATCACTGCGTCCACTAAATTCCACACGTATGCTCACACTTGAAGAGTTGTGACGTAAAAAATTGGTAGCTCATTTACAAGGGCCCCAAGTGCGAAAAAATCCTCACAACCATCAATTCCCTTCTCACGACATATGTCTTCGTCGGTCCCCCGAAGTGTCGAATGACACGACGGCGACGACTGTAGGGGAGATGGATTTCATCTAGGCAGGAAATAGTCGTTAGCCGTGGGATCGAGACTATTTGGCGAGGTGTAAAGCAAGCAGATGTGGCGATGAAATGCGAGCCGCTTTTTTCCACACCAAATCCACCGGTTTAAACCGTTCGCCGAGTGCCGTTCTGATTCTGGCATCTTCTGATGTGCAAACTTGGAAGCTACACTTCAATATACTGTAGGGGAGATGGATACTCTCCTTTTCAATATACTCTCCTTTTTATATATACTTTTTGTGAAATCCAAAAGATTGTGAGAAAATTACTGAAGAGGCCCAAATTGGGTAAACTTTGGATATGACTTTCCAGATTTTCTGGTTGAAATAATAAGAGATGCAGATATGTGGTGTAGGCTGTAAAATTGTTCTCCACCGTTTTTCAGTTTTTTGACTTCTCCACTTAACTTATGAACTCTGAATTTGTAGCAATTTTTCTACATTTTTTATTTTTTTCCACTTGCCCATCCCCCCTTCCAAGCTTTCCATCCCCGAAGAAATTCCCCGTCTATGAAGTCTTCCGGGAAGAGAACAATAAAGAATCAATCATTTTGAAGTGCATCACTCAAAGCTGCAAGGCCTTAGTTGAATGGGAAAATTGAGCCACGCAACTACGAGAATTAATCCGCGATGTCCTCTATGTGCATCTTTGAGCCGTCCGTCCAGCGTTCCATCGATGCATCGAAGGTTTTCCATGGCTGATGCCTCGAAATCTGTACGTATAAAAGTAAATTTTGTGTATTTGTGTGCTTGTTCCAAATAGAAACCGTGGAGGATTAACGGAATCGGACCAAATTCTCCACGAGGATGGCAGAGGTTTCAGGCTGTTTTTCACCAGAAATCCTCAACTTGCTTACCGATCGCATCGACTAAACTGATTTCTTTCACTATTTTCGTGTAGGAGTGACAGAATGCAGATCTGCTAGGGTTCTTCAATGAGCTAGACACGAATGTGATAGCCATTTTGGCTGGCAGTATTGACGTGCCTATTTTTTTAAAATTTTTCTCTACTGAAAACGGTAATAAGGGGATTTCCAGAGTTTTTGAACATGTTGGTGACGGAGCCGGGAGTAATAAAATACCCGAGCTGGGCACACAGTCATGTGGTTAATATTGGAAACGATTTTCGCCCGAGCATTCCCGAATGGAAGCCGAAACTCGCAAAACATATTTGAGCATGTAGTTGAAGAGTAGTCAATGCTTGCCCAGTCGAAAATTGCTTATTTTTTCTTCTGGGAAATATTGTTTCTGGGTTTCCATTGTCCACAACCCTAGGAGGGCAGAGTTAGTAGGCCTAATTCTTCGAATTCAGAACGGTCCACAGTGGGTCACATCGATCCTTGAGCGGCTATAAAATTCCTCGTGCTTGTGCCCGTTTGGTAGTTTATCTGTGAAGAAAAAAGCACTTGGAGCATTATCATTTGTTAACAATATGGAAGATGAGATTGACACCAAGAAATGGTGGTTCGTTTATCTATGCCAATCAATTATTCATTTATTAAACTAAATGGTCCACCATAAGAGCGTAGGAACTGTAAAGTATAACATAGCAGAGAAATAAGAACGTAGGAAAAGAGTATCGTTGGAAAACTGTAACATACGAACTGGAAAGGATACACGAACAATTTTAGATTGAATTATGTAGCTTTTTCCTAATTCAAAATTTACTGAAACTTTTCCCGTTTCAGTTGGAGTACATGTAAGAGCTCGGGGGCTGTTCGTAGTGGATGACCTCCTCATGTGCCTCGAATTTGCCCACTCCAAGATCTCATCGAGATCCTGGTGTGTGCACAATTGGAATTACCCAGGGTAAACGTGCTAAAACATCCTAAATTTAACCATCGCTGACACGGATGTCGCGGATTTCAGCTTGGGTAACCTCAGTGTGACATCCAGACCCGGCTTTGTGTCCTTGATTTGTTGGCAAACTTTTGAAAAGCGAGCTAATTCCATGAATCTCCGAAACTGGGTCGTAGGGGCAGCAATTGAAAATTAACCCCGCCGAATAAGGTGTGGATTCTCGAGGATGGTGGTGCTAGACGTCCTGGGTTAGGATTCATGAAACCTCAACCAAGCAACCTGTGGGTTAGCCTATGGACAACACACTGTCAGGGGAGTTAGACCATCACAGTTGGTTTGCCAGCCTGATTTTGCCTGGCTATGCGTTCATGTATCCCAGCCCTGCATTCCCAGGTCTCGTGCCACTATGGGACCTCCTCATGTGTCCCGTCTTTACGATCCAGAGGACATTTTTACTCATTCTACACTGCGAGACCCAAGCAAATGCATCCCGGATTTCACTGATACCATCGTACATTGGAGAGTCATGATCCATCAGTGAACCCATATTTCTATGCCAGTAAGAGATCCGTCAAAAGCAAACTGACCGATCTCCCGCTGAGCTCTGAATCAGCGAGGTTTCCAACCCTCGCCCACTCGAGAACCACTGAATGGGGACTCTTCAGTGACGCTACTTGATTAGCGGCGTCCTCTTTGTGGCCCAGTTAAATAACACGCGCTATGATTGAGAGGCTTGGGGAGACAGGTGCGAGATGTTCCCCACTACGCTCCCATTAGTGTTGCGTCATTGGTGTGGGAGCAAAATGTCGGGTTGGCTCGGCGAGGTGGGTTTGAAGTTCTTCCCGCCTTTCAGCTGGCTTGGTTCTTTTGGAATTTCAATTTTTCGAGAAGAACATCGAGACAAGAGACTTCAAAAAATTTTTATGCAAGGAAATTTGGGAAAAGAAGTTAGATATTTTTAGGAAAATATTTTTGGCAGTTTTCTAAGCTTTGTCCAAGCAGAGCACTCTTAGCAATGTTATCCAGAAAACGTAGAATTCTCTGCGTTTCGATCACTAGTTCAAGGATTCCTGGCAGTCACTACTAAAAGTGCATTCACACACCGAACATCATCCACCCGTCGACAGTTTTACGACAGTGTTTCCTCCACAGTGGCAAGTGCACTACAGAATCCATGAAAATATTTACCATATGGGCTTCTGACAATGTGTCAGTTTTTCGGGCACGTTGACACTTTGTCAGATGTCAGATTGGGGTCGGGTACCAGGCCGAGTTAAGCTGTTCACCTTATCTTCTCGTTCGGGGCAAACAGCTTTTTCCGAACTGTGATTCGTCAAATGTGTTTGCATTCTGAAGCGATAATTTCAAGGCGACTTCGCTCCCCATATCAGCGCCCTGAAATGGCACGGATTGAAAAGTCACCAATTTTGTGTTTGCATTCTCAATTTTGTGGGTAACCTAAACCTAGAGAATTACCTATTTATTCCTGGTTTTTAAGTGATATAGTAGTGCTTATGTTAATTCGCTAATGTCTACCTAATGCCACGCTGTCCAAATTGGTCCTGAAAGCGTTAGGATACCAACAATCCATATCTAAATGGCTCAAGGAAAAGCAAAGTACCATCCTTGGAGAGGTAGAACCGCTATCGTGTTCTTACAGCTACTCATACAGCTACTCAATCAACCCCTAGCCGGAACAACCCGGGTCCATTGTTATTTCGCGGATTCGCCAAACCTGGGTGCCTGTCCCACCTGACAGATACCATGATGGGCCGTACTGCTAGAGATCAAACTGCGCAACAGCTCACAACGTAGTGGTTTTCCATCATTTTTTCACCTGATTTCTTAATTCTCAAGATACAACAGCTTTGAAATTTCACTCCTCTTGCGTGAATGAGTTTCGGGGTAGCTTGAAACTGAGACTACATACATTTCCAATATTCCATATTGCTCCATAAAATTTAGCTGTCTCTTTCATCATTTGTGCCTACATTACATGTATTCATTAGTAAGCTCAGATACCCTGATAGATAATACATATAATGCCTGCAAGGTACATAAGTCGTGGAAGTACACGATAATTCAACCCATCAATAGTGTTCATAGTTCCAGAGAAAATAATTTATTGAGTGAAATTGCTTTTCCGGCTTCTTCTAATTCTTAAATCAGCTTCTTCTTGTAATTATAGAATTACGTGTAGCTGTGTTAATACAGTTCGTTCACATTTTATTTGCTTATGCATGCATCATTCCCAATGTAACCCATTACGCTGGGGGTAATTTGAGAAAACAATCACAAATGGAGTCTTCAGTAGACTTGAATATGTAGACAAACCACTTCAAAATCAAGCAGCCCAAACCGTTGGTCATTCCTTGTCTAGCCACGACAGACTACCCCTTTCTGAAACACGGATTTTTCACGCTTCCTTTAGAAGTGGTGTTCACGTAACCAGGGGATTCTCCTAATCAAGAAGCGAAACTATGTTTCCATACCGTGCATTCACCTGGCGTGCACGATTTCCAAGAAAAGAATGGCCCTACCTTCTAGGCAAATTCAAAAAGGTGGAGAAAATCAGTGAAAGTATCCAGGCTAATATTTATTTGTGGGAATGTCGTGCCAAAGCTGCATCAGTACGAAGAATTAGGTGGTAGGTAACATATGTAGGAGTGGTAGTCCAGCAGTTTGCGCTAAAAACCAGTACTCACGGCCGGTCTCACGTTTTTAAAAGAACTGTGGAACTTTTTTTGAGTCGAAATCCTCTTGAACACCTAATTCTTTTTTAGGTGCCGTCCGTAGTAAGTAATTTTTAACTGGCTGTCGTATCTATTAAAACGCCACATATGTTCGCCACAACTTCAGCGAATAACAGTGCCATGTGAAGGAAGAAATCCTGACTCTTAACTATAAATAAAGTGAAGAACAGCAGCAACTGAGAATTCGCTCAAGGTTACGTTGCGGCTAAAGAAATCCAGAAAAAATGGGGGGTGATATTCAGCACGTTGGACAAATCTTCATTGTGATAGTTACGTATCAAAAGAAGAATTTTTATGGTTATGTGTCAATTGTTTCACGAATAACCAATCCCACGAAGTTGAACATATGTGGATGCCGACGAGAATGTCATGTTTGCGCAATGAGTCACAGTTTGGCATTGTTGGCCATCAAACTTCCAATTCGTTGCTCGTTTACGTAGCGCTATCCTCATTTTTATTCCTTTGGTTTACTGTTCTGTACCTTGGGCTTTGACTACCCAAAATCCAGAAAATGGTTCCCTAGGTTCCTGTACCTCAGCTCCAACCTCGTCTGCCTCAATTTTGGGCTAAATGTCAGCCAGCGCCTCAGCGATGATGCGTACAGCGTGATAATTGCCGGACATCTCGCACTTACGACCAATTACGGCGGATCCCAGCCCCCACTGGGCTGCACTGTCAAGCTGTAAGGAAGTCTGTGTGCGAGTTATGAGGACCGGAGTTTAATGTCTCGCCGGCTGCTGCGGCGGTGGTTCTCACTACATCGCAGCAACTCATTCCATAACATGGACGCGCGATATATGTAAATGTCATCTTCAAACGGTGCCGCCGATGTACACTGGAATCGCGCCAGGTTTTTGCCGCGCGCGCGACAAACGACATTTCCTGAAATTACGGTAACCGCTAATTATATACGAACGACACAGAACTTGTCAGACATCAGCGACGAACGCGCGTGTGCGCACGCGCGAGCGAGCGACCTTCACTCGACGCCGCGGTGTTCTGCCATTACTGGAAGAGGTTTTGTTCAATTACGGCAGAACTGTTTGTTTTATTGTTTCTTCTGTATTTTTTCCTGGACTATTTCATCAAAAATTTCAAAAACATTTCCCCATTGTTAGAGCACACTTCCACAAGCGTTTCAGGATGGTAAAAATAACTCAATGTTCAACAGTGGTATTTCCAAAGCATAACACAGTACAAGAGTTGCACATTTTAAGGGAGAGTTTTCACAAAAAATAGTCGATTTCAAGGGTTTTGGAAGGAAAAAGGAGTTCGGGGGGGGCAACATTGGTTGATATACTGACATGTCTTACGCGTTCTAACTTGTTACTATACTAGGTAAATTATTGTATTGATTTGTCAGTTAACCAGTTAAAGTGTTTGCAACGTGTGTCAACGTGTCAACTAACAAGTTAGGACGTGTAGGACAAGTCAGTATCATATATTCCCGTATAGTATATTTACCCCGCCCAATTTTGCCCGTTTCGAAAACGAACCGGATTTGATGGTTGTTGGGGGGGG
>JARK01001567.1:12364-23604 GCA_000688135.1 Ancylostoma ceylanicum
GGGGGGGGGGGGGGGTAAGCACCATGTAGCTGGTAGATCGCGGGTTAGATTTTACCACCCCTATCGTCAGTTGGGTAGCCGCGCCCAGAACTAAGAAGTCGAGGGAATGACAGAGGGCTAACTCCTTAGCTGGTCCAATTGAAGCCCAATAAGGTACTAGATGCATCCCAAATCGAATGCTCAACCTCGAATGAGTTAAAAATTCAAATCCTTGAAAACGATATGGCAATATGTATGAACCTGAGGCCGCATGCAGCAATGGTATAACCTAGGGTAAACGTGCTAACATCCTCGAAATTATCCCATCGCTACCATAGAGGTCAAAAGGTTTACCCTGGGTAATCGCAATGATGAACCCAGGCTATAGGCAAAAGATAAGCTGGTCTGAAGGGTTTTTTAATTTTCCAAGGGTCAAAATCTTAAGTCGATTACCTGATTTTACCAATAAAATGATTTGGGTAACCTGATTTTGCAACGGGGCTAAGTATGACCTTTAGGTGAAATCCTACACAATTGAGGGCAGCTCTCAAGGAAGAAGAAGAGCTTATGAGAGCCTATCACCACCCTGCGGCCCTGTTTTGGTCCCTAAATCTCTCTTATTTTTACTATTATACTTTGCATTTTTATTTATTCATATACAGTCAATGAAGCACCAACAATAAAGGGACCAACGGCGAGGATGCGTAAGCCCTGGAAATTTACCAAATTTCAATTTTTTCCCCCTAAATACCCAAGCATTGCCGCGAGTTTTCAATTTTTCCTTTCTCACCAGCAATTTCAGGAATCTGCTGCCATTGCTTTTAACTGGTCTCTATCCAGGATAAAACCCTATTTTCCCAGAAAACTTCTCGGCTATCTACGCGCCTACTATTCACTCACTGTCACGGCAACTGTTTGACAATATCCATCAAATAAGTAGCACACTGACAGCTCTCCCCGCGGGTCCGTCGTCCGTGCCCAGCAGTCCGCGCGCTCAGATTATGCGAACAGATGCTACGGAGATGACAGAGGACCAGTTTTATAGTGTGTCTTAAACTTCTTTCGAAAGAGTTCCATTAGCGCCTCAGAGATTGAAATGCGACTCTGTTAGAGGGGCTATTCTGTAAATGTGATTGCCAGCAGTCTGTTCGGCAGCGAAAAACGACAGCGAGCAGGGTAAAAGGGACAGTAATGTGGAAGGTATTGGCCAGGTTCATTCCACATCCAGGCTATATGTTCTGATTCAGATGCTGCTCCTGACAGTACTCTACCTTTACAGTTCTGAGTGCAACTGTAATTTTGACGTACATAGGTGTTATAACTGCGAAAAGTTGAACGTTAAATCTATTTCGAAAACTTCGAAGAAATATTCAAAATTTACCAAGCATTGGTCACTTTTGTGTCATTTTTGATGTATGGCTTACAATGAGTGGTCTGCCTCGTCTTTTGGTCGTTCATTTGAGTCCAATTTATCCTCCTCCCAAAGGATAGGTTGATAGGAAATTAATTTATATCAAATTAGAATCGAGGTTAAGAAACATTGCTGACGGTCTCCTAGTACATCAATGGCTCGCAACGATCGAAGCGGAATTGATGTAATTAGTCGTTTCGACGTTTAGTGAAGGGCGAAGATTTCGTGCAAACTCTGCACGGAACTGTCTTTCTATGGTAGGACTAATAGAATACCACTCCATTGATAGTGACTTCGACAGCACTGGAGATTAATCTATCTTTAGCTATGTTTATACTTTAGGAGATCGTCTGTTTGGTGATCCACTTCTCACGTGACAAAAATTTGGTTCTTTCGTTTATTTGCGTTCAAACTTTAACTGCAAAAAGAAAGCTGCACGGAATTATGTACCGGAGTTTCGCCCATTGTTCTAGATCGACATGAAGGTGATCAACTAGATCACACGTACAAGAAAGTCATCGCATTTTTCTTTTTCCTGGAGAAGTTTCCAGAAACGTGTGGAAATATCGGGTTGATGTCCACTGCTTCGCTTGATCTTTCGCATAATATTTATATGCTCATAAGAGAGCGTCAAGAATTGTTCGTGGCTCTTATGGAGGAATATTTTGAAGTTGCTCAATAACTCCTAACAACTTACGTACATGGTAGTCGGCAAGCTGTCGCTGAATCTGCTTGCTGCTGCACTCTTGCTTACTGTATAGGCCAAGGGATGAGATATTACGGTATGGATAATCAAAGGCCATCCAATAAGAAGAGGAAAAGAAAATTTGTAGAGGAATATGACCATAATTCCGCTTCTTGTTCCTAATTCGTGCATAACCTTTTGACACAGATTCATCCAACTACCGCTTCTGAGGTCCTTTTCCTCCAGCATGTCCCTTTTTTAAACACAAACTTCTACGGAAATCTTGGCAATTCTACCCGAAACCGGAACGATGGACAAGGTGCCTTCGATGTTACCCGACGTGAACTGTTTGTACAGGGCGCATTGATAAATTTTGACGAAGAAATGCTTTAAAATGTGTGAGGAGAGGAGCTAAAGCCGTTGAACCTTTCCTATTTGATTCTCGTGCACTTCTCCAATCTTGGAAATTATCCAAAATATGTTCTGTTCGTATCTTCTTGCTTTAGAAAACATTACCAGCTTTTTTGGACTCAGTTATGACAACACTTTGAGATTCGCTTTTTTTATTTTGGAACCGCCACTGCCTAAAGTTCAGGATGCGGAGTTAATCCAGAAAAATTATGGTGGATCCGCTATCTGGCTGATCTCCTCATAAGCCTGATGAAGATCGTCGTTAGGCACACCAAGGGAAGTCTGGGAATATTTCGGGAGTTTCTGAAAAATTTGTGGGGACAAGAACTGGTCATTCTGTCATAACAGGTTCTCTTTTTTTTTGCTCCGAGTGAGCTCAGTAGAAATTAAGTTGGATAGGTAAGGTATGGTAAAAGATTGGTTCAGTCCCCTTTTATACCCCTCCTTCCTTGCTAGGTATACGTCTTCCAAAGCTACCGTAGTCATCGTAAGGCAGTTTCCATAGATGGCTGGGCATCGCCCGTCATTCCAAAGAACTCGCATCACTTGCCAGCCCCGGTGTCGTGAGCGCGGTTTCCGTTTACTTCTTGCTGCCAGCCGAGTTGCAGTGTGCCGGCCGGCCGGGCGGGCGACCATCGTAGTCGGGGCTGCGTGCGTGTGACGTGTGCTTTGTCACAAATGATTTAACACTAAAACTGCTGTCAACGGCGATAATCGAGCTGACGACATGACTGACAAGTTTTGTGCACGAAGCAGTTGTGTGTGTGTCTATGTCTATGTGTTGTATCCGGACGAAGCAATTTCGATCGAATCAGATCTTGATGAGTCGCATCGCATTAGTCGTAGTCGCTGGCCAACCAACTCGCAACCCCTGCACCGCCCTGACGCACACCACGCGCCGTCGCCCCGCCGCCGCTTCCCACCACTCCCCGCCGTTCCCTGGATCGTCGCTCCGGGAGTCGCCCAGTTGGGCGTCAAGCACTTGCGGCATCTTTTTACCTAGCCCATAAAGGGCTGCAGTTGCTAGCGACCTATAGGGTCTACCGTATACCGTGCACGACGTTGTTTCAGCCTTAATGAACTTTGTTTCTTGTCTACAGTCTCCTGCCCTTTCTCTAAAAAAAACTCTTTTTCTATTTTGACAGCGCAGACACCCACAGTTTTTCCTGTTGAGGATAATCTTGACCTACTGTAGCCATCTTGGGACATACCCTAATTTTTATACATACAGTTCCACGAGGTCCTCCTCTTCCAAATGCTACCCAGGCGGATGACCCATAGGTGCACTTTTACCCAGAACTTGCCCCAATTTGCTTCCAGCCTGTGAGTACCAACGGTTAAAGGCCGGGTCATTGCAAGTTCTCTACTCCCATATCGTTCCAACGAATACCTCAAATTTTTTTCTGAGGTGTAAGAGGATTATGAAAAGACTCTCAACAATTCGATGTTTATTTCACTATTGGCCAGATGTCAACGAAACTGCAAAAACCTTGGCATCCGCATTCCGTGAGCAGTCACATTCCACGAACATCCTCGTAGCTAAGGAAAGACTTACCCGTTGAACACAAAAATGGGTATGTAAAGGTTGCCAATCGCGGCGATTTAGTTGCGCAGCGATTAGTTCTTACGAATTCACTTTTAGGGAAGACTCTAGTGCAGTTCCACTAACACCGATCGTGTCATTTTGGATTTGAAGATCAATCGCGTCTGCTCGGTGCATTGCTATCCTTTTCCACACCGATGGCATGCCTGAACATCTATATTAACAACAGAATCGCAGCGATTACCTAGTGACGGTGACAGCGATAGAATCGCATACATCAAAGGCCCTATTAGAAAGCGATCACAGACCAGACGGAGAACATCATCAGAAAGGTGGGATCTCTTGTAAGAGAGGGGCTCGACAAGCCAAAATTTACGAAGGTTCTCCAACACCGACGATGAATCCAGAAGGTGGAAATTAACTATTCCAAGACTAATATCAGGCACAACGCTACCGTCCACATGTCCTAAAAATAACCGTAGAATTCTGTGACTAATTCTTTGGAAGGGTGTTCCACATTTTCGAACTGTCAGTGATTCATGAATCATAGTTTATAAACACTTGAAAAACAACGAAAATTGGGACAGACCGAATGTTTTCACAGATTTTGTTTAAGCTTTCCAAATTGGACATGTAACTTTTAGAAATATAGACTATAAACACCATCGGTAAAATCGCGAACTCAGCGACGCGTGCGCGTAGTGGCTGGATTGTGACAGTTGAACTCAGCCATTTCCTGCCTGAATGAGTGCTCATCAGAACGATCTGTAGTTGTACAATATTTTTCTACTTTCTAGGGCTGTTCAGAGCCTTTGTATTGATCCCATTGGCCTACTATTACAGGAACAGCAGAGAAGTGGACGAGTTATACCCTTGCTGTACAACCGCGGCGCACACGCACGCTTAGATCCGCGCCTCCACCGACGGGTTTTTTAGACTAGTAGCATTTTGGTTGTTTCTTCTCAAAAAATCAAGGTCTAAGGGCACCTCTGAATTTTGAACAAAGGGATGCCGGTACGAGATCTAACAGCATGCGCTCTCGCCATGTAATCTAATTGGCCTGTACCGCAACCATATTGGTGTCCTGCTGTTACCTTATGGGGTTGTATGCTCTGAGCGACAAATGAGGAACCATTCACGGCGCTCTAGGCGTTTATACTCGCGCGTAGTCATCCTCGGAGTCATCCAGCATTACCACTATGGTTCCTCTGTTCACTCGAAATGGTCTGGATTATTTTAACTGCTTTCCACCGTCCATAATCTTACGGACGAGGGTTTATTTTTGTTTATTTGCTTGTTTGTGTACTGGACGCATTTAGAGCTAGGATTCGTGAGCACATGACCGATCGAAACCGGGTTAGATAACCAAATTGAGCATCCTGAGTCTCCCAAGATTACGTAGTACAAGAGATAACTAATGACAATAGCTATCGCTGGTGTTCGTGGGTAAAGTTACATGAATCCCAGCCCAGGAGCGATATACAGCGATATACAAGCGTTATACCCAGAAGCGATATACACTATAGCGATATACTCTTTATTTCAGAGTTGTAGTCGAGTTTACCCACGTTTCGCCCCTTGTGTTTGCCCCCTGGTGGAGGTGTTGATTCAAATATGAGCGGCTTCCTCTTTGTAGGGTTATTTGTACAGCTAGACTGAATATGATTGGCTTTACCGACGGATTACACCCTCATTTCCGCTTAATTTGGAAAATCCTAGGTTTTTAACTCCATAAAGATTTTTACCATATAAGGATTACAGTGCTTCCGCCGGCGTCGTCAATAACGTAGCGTAATTCGACGAGAGCTCGTCGTTTTCGTCAGCTAATCCGCTAGAGTGTTTACCGGTCGATGACGCATGCGTTTGTACGTATGCGCAGGTCGGACATGATGACCACCTGCCGTCGAGAGTACAGCTGTCTTTTTATGTCGGCCAGCGACTTGGTGACAACATCTCCCGACACGCAGCCACTCTCGCTTCTGGTGTCCGCTGGTGTCATCCTTCTTCTCGGCTTTCATTTCAAATGAAATGGCATACGTCTCCGTCGTCGCCGGGCGCCGTCGAAAAGTGATAGTTTATCGTACACACACTCTGTGATGCATTGCAGTTTGTCACCTGATTGATGCCGTAGCCCTAGACTGGATGTAAGCTGGACGGCTGGCTGCCTGCTCGGCTCCACCACGCAGGCTATTTGGTCGGTTGATGTATCAAGACCGAGCAGAGCATAGTGATTAATACGAGCCAGACAGGCCATCTCCACTCGAATGTGCCGCTGGCATATTCTCCTGGAATTCCTGAGGCTTTCCTCACTGCTATCATCGGTTCCCCGCGTGGGTTGCTCCTGGAAGGGGGGGGGGGGGTAACGCCTAGCTTCCAGTCAAATCAGGGGTACTCTTCTCTGTTAGGAAGGGAGTGGGGGCAATAGATTTCTTTGAAAGCTCTGACTACCTGGATTTCTTGCAGAGATCCTGTAGAAACCTGCTTTTTGACCTTCTGTCGAACCTTCACTGACGCCTTCGCCTTGACTTGGTCCTGAATTCTGCCAGCATATCTATTTAATATTTTTTATCCTGGTATTTCTAGCATCCATCCATAAGCCTTTCCAGTAAGACCATGAACAATTAGATTAATTATTTTTATTTTTAAAAGGTCTAGCATCCATTTATAAGCCTTTCCAGTAAGACTATGGACAATTAGATTAATTATTTTTATTTATTACTCGGAAGACGATCCGAAAATTCGAATTTTCGAAAATGAAACGCTTCATATTCCTTTCTACCTCACCTCTAAGTCGCTTTCACTCTTTCGGGCATTCAAGTTTCAAAATTATTCGAAACTGAATATTCGCTTTCGGGATTAGGCCAAAAAGGTATTCTGCATAACAAGATGCTATATGTACTCAATCCTATAGAATTTTAGCAGTTCCACCCTATAATAACTCAAATTTTCGTGAAATTCCATTCATAACCTGTATCTCAGAATCGCCATCCCTCAAATTCGTCCCATTTATTCATCCGCGCCCCAAGAACATATGTATCAATCACTCCCCTAAAGTTCATCTCACCCCCACAACCAAAACATTAAATTAACCATAGTGTCACGATATTACTTTAGCCGAGAAAATTTCCTATGGCGAGAGCAGAAAATCACGAATTCCATTAGTCTAACGACTCCCATTCTCCGTTATGACACGCGCTCTACGAGATCTTATTAGAATCTCGACCTAGGCACGACCTCTCCGCCGCTGCCTCAGTCTTAGTGGATTTCTAGGTTTGGGAGTGTTTTTTTTCACTTTTTTAAAATTTCTCTCTAACCACTTTTTATGGTCGACGAGTATAGACTTTGGCTGATTCTACAAGTAAAATGATGCCCAGTAGTCCACCATGGTCTTGACCAATTTGTGACAAATGTCCTGAAATCCTTTTCTTCCCCGAGAAATGATTGATTTTATCTGTTTGCGTTTCTTCTACTGTGTCTGTACCACAGATTCCAGGGAAACCCCATCCGACGCCGGCGCCGCACCCGTCCGCGAATCATCGTGCTACGCGCCCGCGGGTTACCGTCACCGTCCGGCCTGACTGCGGGCGTGCGCGACAGCGGGGGGCGAGAACCTCTGATGCTCAATCAGGTGGAAACCTGCCAGTGCACGTTTGTCGTCTCGACTTCTGTTATCTGATTCAACAATTATCATGGCGCTGCGGGTCTATCGGGTGCATCCAATTACTGTCACATTCCAATTCTTCCAGGGGGACGCGGCTGATGGTACGCGCTGCGCCTGATTCCGCCAAAGACGACTGACTGGGGTTGGGTGGGGGTGAGCAGTTATTGCGCCAATAGATTCAAAGATTCCCTGCGATCCTAAGAAACTCCGGGTCCTTTGGGGTAACTTTTATAGGAAAATTCCCATAATTCTTCAGCATTTTTCTTACATTTTATGGACAACATCCTTCTAGCAAGAATGACTATGCACTACCTTACTACGAGAGCTGAAAAGTCGGTCTTGAGCATTATTTAAAGTCCGTAGCGCCATTTTTTTGCTGCTCTTTTATAAATCACTTGCTATGCCTATACTGTAACGTACTTTACAAGCAATGATATGCTCCCCAGAACCAAAAAAAAAAGGAAATCGATCAATAAGTTCCATCAAAGTTGGCAAAGTTTCAATTCGAGCAAGCGTTCATGTACATACTTCGAATTCTAGTGACAGCCCAGAGGCGCTTCTACTTTCCTGAATCCCTTTCCAGGACTTCCTAGTTCTACGAAAATATGAGCTCATAATCAACTCCAGGAAATTTTATTTTTAGTTGAATAAGCCCTTCTAGGTCTTTATTCTTTAGGATCAGAAAATGGTTCAGAAATCCATAAAACTAGCATTTAAACGTTCAAATACCGAACTAAGACTGTTTGCTCTCAAGTGTTTTAGTTTTCATTTTGAAAAAGAGAGGTGAACGGCATTCCAGAATCATTACAAGTTATGGCAAACTGGTTATTTTCACAAAAAAAAATCACATCGAAAAAGCATCGCTAACGAAAGGGATAATATTCTACAAGAGGTACATCGATGATGTGTTCGTGATTGGTTCGTCATTTTCTGCTCTAACTTCAACACTCGCCAAATTGAACTCGATGGACGTGAACATAAAGTTCACCATGGAAGACCCCGACGAAGACGGATTTCTACCGTATTTAAACACTCGGGTTCGATTCTGCAATGGAAAGCCAGAGATTCGCTGGTACAAGAAACCATCATCGAAGAATATCATGCTGCATTCACGAAGTGCCCATCCGACTTATATGAAAGTGAATGTAGTTCGAAATTTGAAAGGGACCAGTGAACGAATTGCAGCGAACGATAGAGAAAGTGACGAAACAATTCAACGGATTCTCTCCGAGAATGGTTATAAAAATGGGAGTATGAACACATGGAGACCTCATTCAGCTCCTGATGGAATCGCACTGGTGTTGCCGTACCTCAATGAACACATCTCAAAACAAGTCAACATCATCGTGAAAAGGTGCGGGCTCCCAGTGCGACTGATATTTCGACCTCCCCCCACTCTCAGAGAAATCCTGACGTCATCCCGGATATATGAAAGTGGATGCGATGCTGAAGACTGTCAGTTCTGCGGTGATCACAAAATTTGCCACTTACGTGGAACGGTATACATGATCACCTGCACAAAGTGCGGCCAACGATATATAGGAGAAACGGGACGACCACTAAGGGAGCGGCTGAATGAACATCGTCGAGCATTCGCCAGCCCACAGTCATACCCTACCAACAGCTTCTCCAAACACCGCACAGCGATGCACACTCGAGAGTCCCTTCCATTACTAGAAGTCACAGTGTTGCATCGCTATCTCGAGCACCCTGTCGAAAGGAAGATCATGGAGGCCCGAGAAATAAAGCGGCACCATCCGGAGATTAACAGTAGGGATGAGCTGGCTGAGGCACTATCACTTATTGCTTGACCACGACCGCTCTACTGGCCTGGGTGATGTAGTTGTTTATGATACTTATCATTGTCCAGATTGTTTGTCACAATGTGTATTGTATTCTCACTTCTCATCCTTCTCCCGCTGAGATCGGTTTGTCTCGCATGTAAATAACTGTTACACTTGTAAGTATTGTGGTTTATTGTATTAAGGTCTGACGAAGGCGCTCAGCGCCGAAAGCTCACTGAATAAAAAACTAACAAAGAAGCGCTCATCGTTTACTGATCAAGACATAAAAAAAAATCAGTCTTGCAAACTGTATTTGGGCATAAATTGAGTGTCTGGATGTCTTAAGAAATGCTTTAGGGTAAAACTGTCAGGCTTGCCCAATCATTTACCTGTGCCTGTCAGCTATCCTGAAAGAAATGTGATCACCTTTTTATCCAAACAATTCAATACCAGAGCTAATGATACTCGTTTCTGAGTAGTGTTCCATGAAGAAGGTGGATCACAAGTGTTCTATTCTCAATAAATATAACTAAACGTGACATTCCCCCTTTTCCTGGCTAGGTTACAATTTTGGATGTGGGCCAATTTTTTTTCAAATTGTTTATTTCCTTAGATTGTTAGGCTGTTTTGTTTATTACCTGAGAGTAGGAAAATTCTGCCATATCATAGGAGAGGATTTCAGCTCCTACGAGGGTCCACAGAGGTCAGGATCCAGAAGGAGGTGCACATCCAATGTGCCAAAATTGGATAGCAAGAACTAACCCTTGATATTGCTCTGGCACTGGCACCTTCCCAGGAAAATTCTGGGTCTGTTAAAAAAATTCTGCACATTTCTCCTAACACTTTCCTGGATCCGATCCCAATAGATCACTTGACGTGTGCTGCTCTTTCCCAGGTTTTTCTCCGGCTAAGGTCCAAAGCACGTCTCAACGTCAACGTCGCCTGAGCTGGGTGTCCGTCAGATGCGCTGCGGAGTCGTCGTCGTCTGTCTTGTGTGTCGGTGCGCGGACGTGGAATTGCGTGTGACACGGGAGTGATTGGCAACGACACGCACAGACGGATGAACGCAGCTAGCGAACCTGACACTCTGCCGCCTCGTATAAGACATGACGCCGCACTGGATGAATACGCACCCGTGACTCGCCGCCGTCCCTCCTCGCCCCGCTTCTGTACGTTCGCCAGCGGCCGCCGACGGGGGCGAGGCGAAACTCGCAGAGATTCCTTTTTTTTTTGTTCGCGCGAAACTTTCGATATTTTCTCGCTTGGATTTCCTTTCTAGGATGTCTTGGCTTGTTTGGAAAGTGAACTCCTTGGAATCATTTAACCGTATTCGATATATCTTCAATCCGCTGCGGCAACTGAAGTGGTCCCGAATTTCCAGATAAGTCTCTGTTATGGATGCCTCTTTTTTACTGGAATCAGCTGTGCGCGATCCATGTTGCCATGCTGTCTGACAAGGTTCTCTGAGCCTGGTTTTGATGTACTGATCATGTAAAAATATTTAGGAAATTGTCTTTTTGTCTCAATTTTCACCACTTTCCACGTAAATTCTAGCTGAGCTTGAAATTTGGCGGAGTCTCAGCCTTTAAATAGTTTAAGAAATTACGTAAAGCAACATTAACAAGAGCAAATGTAAACAGAAACCGTGGAATCACACTCATTCATACATCTCTCCAGAACTTAAACTAACGATCCAGTAATGCCTTAGATATATTCGGATTCGAAAATTCGATTTTAAATAGGTTCAGAGTATGGGTGGGGGGGGG